>SNQJ01S0240294.1:0-13550 GCA_010110895.2 Picea sitchensis
AAAAACCTATGCTCTGATACCAACTTGATCTAAAAATGAAGAAGACTTGTATTCTTGAAAATATTTGCAAGTTTTAATTCATGTGTTCAAATGAAAATGGATCAATTTTGCAAACACAACTTTTATAGAAATTACACATTCAATATGCATATAAACAACATCAAATAATAGTGAATAGAAAACACATAACACAACAAATGATAAAGGAGTTCACCCCTCTCTTGGGCT
The DNA here is from genome assembly GCA_010110895.2 of Picea sitchensis. Classification (NCBI taxonomy): domain Eukaryota; kingdom Viridiplantae; phylum Streptophyta; class Pinopsida; order Pinales; family Pinaceae; genus Picea; species Picea sitchensis. Next base: position 229 of record SNQJ01S0240294.1, read on the forward strand.
ACATCTCTTGGTCCAGCTTCCAATGGATCTTTTGTATTATTTTCTCAAAGTGCTAAAATATGTTCTTTACAATGCTCAAAATCCCAAATAGATGGCTCTAATGGCTTCAGAACATCCAAAAACCCCTAGCTGGGCTTTTTCGGCACCTCATTTGGCCAAAAATTGAAGAAGATAGGCTTCCATGAAGTTCCCCTTCAAACTTGTTGTCTTTGGATCGCCAAAATGCACCCTTGCGTCCTCAACCTAGCCCCCACACGCATATATGTGTAAAAACCCAGCGCTGGGCACAACCGCACAACCGGTGCGAACTGTAGGACGGTTACGCACCTTAGCCCCTAACCGCCAAGGCCGAGGGCACATGGTCCACCATATGACCGCACACATATATATAAAGGGCCAAAGGTTTAAACGCTCAGAAAGGCGCGCCCGTGGTCACATTGTATACACATAAGACCAGGGCTCATATGAAAAGGGATATATGATAAATGGTCAGAGGTACGCATCGAAGGTTCTATTGTATATACATAAGACCGGGGGTCGGGGCTAAGCCCCGACCCGGATCGCGCCCCAACCCACAACACATTTCAATTTAAATAAATTTATTGCCATATATATAATAAGAAACATGTGGTGGCACGTCGGTTAGGTGGCACTTACCAAGGATTTACCCCTGCCCAGAGGTCGCGGGGTCGAATCTGGCCAATAGCATAAGTTTTAAGCCAACACCAGGGTGACACATGGCGGCCACTGAGTGGGCCACATGTCAGCATTTCATTCGCCATCAATGACACGTGTCATATGACAACTCATCCACAATCCTACCAACCAACACCTGCCACGTGTCGTACGACTCTGCCATGTGTCATACGGTCTGCCATGTCAGCATCCGTACGGACTGTACAGACTGTATATTCAACACATTTTTTTTTATCTGTTTGTCGTTTTGAACAGAACGTGATATCTCTCTCACCCGATGTTCGTTTGAACCCAAACAAGTTGTGTTGGGTTCATGACAACGAGGCCTACACTCCTATTCGATTTGAAGTGATTCTGAGCCCTTTGAATTTTGAGCAAAATTTGATCCCCTGGACCAGTCACCAATTCCATGTACTACAAATATGCACTTGTAGCTTTTGAAATTATGCCTTTAATATCAGTTTGATACATGCTAATGGTCGTAGCATCTAGTTCATGCACTCTTCTGCTGAGTGCATCAACCACTTTGTTCTCCTTTCCTTTGATATGCTTGAAATAAAAATCATACTCACAAAGGAATTCCAACCATATACCCTTCCTATCATTTAAGGTTGGATGATCAAACAAATACTTTAGACCGAATCCTCTTTCCCATGAGGTAATGTCTCCATTTCTTTAGAGCATGTGCAATGGCCGCCAACTCCAAATCATGAGTTTCATAGTTATTTTCATGCTCTTTCAATTTTCGGGACTCATAACATCTTACAAACCCATTCTGGCTGAGGATTCCCCCCAGTCCTTCTTTGCATGCATCTGTACACACTACAAAATCTTCATTCGGATCTGCAATCCTCAGGATTGGAGCACTGGTTAACAATTGTTTTAGTTTTTATAAGCTTCTCTCACATTCTTCTATCCATTGAAATTTATTCTCCTTCCTTTTCAAGGAAGTGATGGGGTGAGCTATCCTTGAGAAGCCTGCAAAGAACCTTCTCTTATAGCCAACTAGACCCATAAAGAATATGACTTCTGACACATTCTTTGGTGTTGACCATTATCTGATGGATTCTATCTTCTCATGATCCATGGCTATCCTATCTTTTGAAACAATATGCCCCAAATAATGGATCTTCTTTCGATAGAATGAGCACTTTCTCAATTTGGCATACAGTCGGTGCTCTCTTAGCTCTTGCAACACCATCCTCAGATGATTTTCATTCTCTTCCTCTGACTTGGAATACACCATGATGTCATCCAAAAATACTATGACAAACATGTCTAGGTATTCTTTGAATACATCATTCATTAAGCAGATGAAGACAATGGGTGCATTTGATAACCCAAATGGAACCACTGTGAATTCATAATGACCATACCTTGTTCTGAAGGTGGTATTGATGTTTTATTCATCCTTTATACTTGGTGGTACCCTGACCTGGGATCTATTTTTTAAAATATCTTGGCATCCTTCAATTGATCAAAGAGATCATCAATCCTTGACAAATGATACTTGTTCTTAATAGTCACATTGTTCAATTGTTTGAAATCTATGCACAATATCAATGTCCCATATTTCTTCTTAACGAAAAGGACCACGGCACCCCAAGGTGATATAATTGGGCATATATACCCCTTCTTCAAAAGTTCTTCAAGTTGCAATTGCAGTTCTTTCAGCTCTGGTGTACTCATTCTGTAAGGTGTTTTTGACTCTGGAGTTGCTCCAAGCATCAGGTTTATAGAAAAATCAATATCTCTCTTCAGGGGTAGACCGGATACCTCTTGGAATACATATTCAAAATCCTTTAATACTACATGGTCTTCAATATTCAACACCTTACCCTTAGGTTCTTCTTCCATATGAGCTGCAAATATTTGGTAGCCTTTTCTGTAGCACTTCTTCAAATGCATTGCTGAGATTTCTCTGACAGAAACTGCTCTGAGAATTCCTTGGATTGTTCTTCGGTTTGCTTCCTAATCTAGAAAAGTGAATGCCTTGTTACGACAGTCTAATATGGCATGGTTCTGATCCAACCAATCCATCCCCATTATACAGTCATAGGAACCTAAAGGTAAGATGTTCAATTCAACCCTTGTGCTCAGCTCGTTCATGTCCATTGGACAAGAATTAACCAACTTATTAACTTTTCTTTTGGTCCCTGTAGCCAACTTCACTAACCAATATTTTCCATTCTTGTTTCTTGGAAAATGAAAACTTTCCACCATTCTAGGATCTATATAACTACGACTAGCCCCTGAATCAATTAAAATAGTAATGGTTTGGTTGTTGATCATACCTTCCACTTCAATCATATGTGACTGATATTCTGCTTTCTTGTTGTCAAGGGCTGCATATATCCTTGGTATTCTACTGCCCATGTCTTCCACTATTTATGCTTACTGAACATTGTGGACAACTCTCACCTTGTCACTTTTGTGGGGGCAATTTCTGTACCTATGATTTCCTTTACAACCCCAACATTCCATAGGTGGTTGTCTTAGCATTTTACCACCTACTTCAACCTTCCTAGTCTCTCTAAAACCTCGTTTTCATTGAGGGCTATTTCTGAAAAACGATGGCTTAGTTCCCTTCTTCCTCTGATCCATATTGAATTTCTTCCTGTCTTTCCAATCCTTCCAGAAAGTGGGCTTTTCTCTTTGCTGCTCATATAAGCATTTTTCTCTCCTTATAGTTTTTTCCATAGTTTTAGGATCATCATACTAGATCTTTTCACTGATAGGAGATGGTAGTCCACTCAAATACCTTTGAATTTTGACATTCTTGTCTTTGATGAAAGGGACATACTTCAATAATTCTAAAAACCTTCATTCATATTCAACAATGGTCATGCTTCCCATCTTGAATTCAAAGAACTCTTTCATATTTTTATCATAGTATCTCTTAGTAAAGTATTTATTTCTGAAATACTTCTTGAATTACTTCCAAGTAACATTTTTCTCTTTAATGTGTTGCACCTGCACAAGTTAATCCCACCACATGGATGCCTTTCTTTTTAGTTGATACATTGCAATTATCCCTTCAACATGAGAGGAGTAATTCTGCAGTTGGAAATATTTCCTCATGCCAAGAAACCATGTCTCTTGCGTCTTCCTCCTTCTTGTGCTCTCCATCAAACATAGTAGGCTTAATCTTATTCATTTCACCCTTCAGTGCATCCACTCCACATTTCATGTGCTTTCTAGTAGGAGATGGGCTTGAACTACTGTGTGCCCTCCTTTTGGAGTGTCCTTGGGAGTGATGATGGTGTCTGCCAACACTCCTTTATTTCCTCTTATCATCAGGGGACCTGTAACTTCCTAATTTATTGGAGTCACTCTCCTTATCCAATTTTTTTCTATCCTTTCCAGGCTCTGTATCAACTTTATGTTGAATTCTCTTTGTTGATCCCTGACTTTCATGAGCTTTATGTTATCCTCTCAGTGAGTCTGGACATCTTTCTACAAACTTTCAATGATTTTCATCATGTTTTCCCTCCTTATCTATCTCTTCTCCATGCCCATTGGAGTTTGATCCTTCAACTCCCAAATGGACATCCATTCCTCTAACTTCATTATCTGAACTGGAAGCATTATGTTCCTCCTCCATTTCTCCACACTAAGTGGCAATTCGGTTCGGTTCTGACAATCGTCAACTCTACAACACAATGTGAAGTCAACCAAAATTTGTCATTCCATCAGTCCTTAACAAATTCCACAGTATTCGTAATCCAATCTGATGCAAGAAAACTTTCATATTTCATTCTCTGCGATTCTCAATCAATCAAGAATCCCCATAGATATTTTCTTTCCGAGTTTTGCTCTGTTCTGCAACAATTTTCAGGCACTAGCCCCTTTATATTAGCCCCCAACCCACTTGACCACAGGATGTGGCCAAGTGCTAGATTGATATGCTCTTACTCAGGACCTCAAGCCTCTGACTTCAGAAGTTTTCAAAGCACATCTCAACAATCTCTCAGAGTTCTGGATTAATGAACTCGCGAAGTAGGGTAGATCAACAATTCACGACTACCCAACATCTAATGGTTTACACCCACTATGGAGATTTAGGAATCTGAGCTCCAGGACTTAAGAGCCTTGGAGATTTTGAAATTTTGGCTTCGAGATTTTGTGCATCATCACACCCTAGTTCTCCTAAACCGTTAATATCCGAACACTTCCATGTAAACTTTGGTGACGTCATTGCATCTCGTCACCTCGACGTTGTGAAAAATTTGAAATTTCTTCCTTTCATTCCCTTATGAACCATTCTCCTAGAGTGTCGATTCTCCAAAATTCACAACTAGTGCTATGTGTTCACTAGGACCATCAGGGCCCCACCACCCATACACGAGAGGAGGTCCCAGTGGCGAAACATTAGAAACATACACATGGCCCACTCAGACAGGTGACACATGTCACGTTCCAAATGACATTTCAATATTTGGTAGGTCCAAAACCCACTGACATGTGGTGATCCAGGTGGATATCGGTGGCCACCCACCTTTTCCAACTGGCTCAAAACAATTTTTTGACAATTTTGGTAATTTACTATTTTTAGCAGTTTTTAACTTCTCGGGCCATTTTGAGGGCCTAAATGAAGTTTTTTTGGGATACCTCTTCTCAATGATATCCAAAGGCTCTGATTGAGCCCTCTAAATGAATATCCTCAAAGATACCTTTCCAATGTGCTATTGTGTGCCTCAAACAAAGATCGTATGTGAAAGTTACACCCCTGGGAAGTTGACACACCAAACTATCCAAAACGGGGTCCACAAAACTATTGGGTTTTCATCTTCCGGGGTTAGGGTTTGGGATTTTATTTATGACAAAAAGGCCTTTGGAGCCTCATTGTAAAATAACCATCTTGTGAATGTGAGTAGCAAACACATATCTTCTCAGAGATAAGATGCCACCATTCTAGCGAGTCTTTCACTCTGTATTTTTATAGTCTTTGTACATTTTCGTTCATTAATAAAAAATTGTGTATTACTATATCTTTGTGTTTATGGTTTCATCTATGATACATTTTTGTTATATTATTGGATATATGATATTTCTCTGTACATTTCTTTATTATATATCCACCCTCATTTCGTGCCGAAAATAATTTGGATCAGTGGTATCAGAGCAGGCTTCTCTTGATCATTTTTTTCAGTGCATGTCCCCGACGAGGCCCAATTATAGCAAGTTGGGTCTCGAGCTTATCTCTCTTGAATATAGTCTCTCTCGCACACCCAATAAATCCTCCATGGTGGAAGAAAATAAAAATGAAGGAGCATACAATTCTATGAATTTGTTGCTTGAGAAAGCTCTCATGCGATAGAGGGATGAAATGATGGAGAATTTTTCACACATCCTTCAACGCCTTCCGATAGAAACAGGTGCATATTCATCAACCAACCACTTTGGAAGAACCTCTCCTTTCAAGGTACAGGTTAATTTTGATATTCCTGTATTTGAAGGTCAGATAGATGTGTATGCCCTAGACAAATGGTTACATCTGTTAGAAGGTTATTTCTCTGTTCATAATTTTTTCGACAGGGAAAAGATCACCTTCACACTCCTTAAAAATATCCCCCATGTCAAACATTGGTGGGAAACTTATTGGGAGAAAAGTTCCACAAAGGAGTCTGGAATATATGGGGCTGAGCCCACTTGGGATTTTTTTGTGGATGTAGTAAAGGAACAATATTACCCTATTGGAAACTATGAGGACCAATACATGATATGGACCAAACTGCGGTAAGAGAGGCGCCAAGAATATCCAGAGTTCACCAATACCTTCCATTCCTTGCGCACTAAGCTGGGTATCAAAGAATCTGAATGAAATTTGATTCTAAAATACTGTGGGGCTCTACACAAATACATCCAAACCGAAATGGATTTTCTAGACATCTCATAACTCGGTTACAAGAGTTGAAAATGAAACTAAAGGATTTGTTGGACCTAGTACTTACACGTCCAAGTGTGTCACCTTGGGGTGCACCTGTTATTTTCATAATAAAGACAGATGCGTCGTGGATACTCAGTATTGACTACCGTCAATTGAACAAGGAAACGATCAAGAGCCAGTATCTGTTGCCAAGAATAGATTATTTTTTTGATCAAATGAAAGGCACGACAATGTTTTCAAAGATGGACTTGAGATCAGGTTATCAAGAGTTACGAATTAAAGAGGAAGATATTCCTAAGACCACCTTCAAGACGAGGTTTGGGCATTACGAGTTTATCCTTTTACTGTTTGGACTAACAAACACCCTGAGGGTATTCATGAGATTGATGAATGGGGTATTCCATGAATAATTGGAAAAGTTTTTTCAAGTATTCATTGATGACATATTGATATATTCTCAGACGACTGAAGAATATGATGAAAATTTGCACTTGGCACTAAAGTGTTTACGAGAAAACAAATTATACGAGAAACGATTCATTACTTAGGGCATGTTATCTCCGACGAAGGAATCGTTGTGTATCCAATGAAGGTAGAGGCTATTATGGAATAGCCTACATCGACAAATGTACTAGAAGTATGCAACTTTATGGGTTTAGCAGGATATTGCCAATGGTTCGTCGAAGGTTTTTCGAAGATAACAAATCTGATCATGAAATTGCTGAAGAAAAATAAGAAGTTTGTATGGACCAAGAAGTGCGCGTAAGCATTTCAAATGCTCAAGGGGATGTTGAAAACAACACCGATACTAAAAGTCTCCAACATGGACAAGGACTTATTGGTATACACAGACGCATCCAAGGAAGGCTTAGGTGGAGTCTTAATGCAAGTCGATCAAGTGATCATTTACATCTCAAGGAAATTAAGAAAGCATGAGGAGAACTACGCAACACATGATTTGGATTTATTGGCCATTGTGTATGACTTGAGAGTGTGGAGACACAATCTGATTGGATGGAAATTCGAACTAAAAATAGATCATTGCGGATTGCAACACATATTTACATAGAGTGACTTGAACGCACAACAAAGGCATTGGTCATAATTACTTAGCGAATAGGATTTTGAGATTACGTACATTAAAGGAACGATGAACATAGTAGTAGATGCGTTGAGTCGGAGACCACGCATGTTCTCGATGATACCTCTTTAGACGAAACTTCGAGAAAATATTCTAACTATACAGTTCGACAATGACTAGTATAAAGAGGTTAAGAAAAATATTGGACAAGACACCATGTTGGTACCAAAGTTTGAAGGATATACATTGGACAACAACGCATTGATGAGGTATAATAATCGGATTTACGTACCTCCTAATGAAAAATTGAGAAGTTTGATATTAAGTGAAGTTCATATAGCAGTGTACATGGCTCATCTTGGATTCACGAAGATGAGGGCAGACCTTAAGCCCTTATTATTCTGGAAAGGAATGAAGGTGGGCATATTTAGCTACATGGAGAGATGTATAGAATGTCAGCAAGTGAAGGATGAACATAGACATCTGACAGGATTACTACAACCATATGTTATTCTAGAATCAAAATAGGAGGTCATTTCGATGGACTTTATTGTTGGATTGTCACTGACGGCAAGGAGGCACAACTCGATTTTTGTGGTAGTTGAAACTATGACGAAGAGTGCATATTTTATCCCTGTGTGTATGACGTACCAGGCGCCAAAAATAGATAGATTTTTTATCAGCAAGATTTTGAGATTACATGGAGTGCCTAAAAGAATCATATCCGATAGAGGAACGATGTTTACAAGGCGTTTTTGGACCAGTTTCCACTCAGCCTTGGGGACACAACTGAACTTTAGTACAACATATCACCCTGAGACCGACGGGCAGACAGAAAGAACAAACCAAATCTTGGAAGATTAGTTGCATATGTATGTGATGGATAAACATAAGCATTGGAAAAAGTTTTTTCCACTAGTAGAGGTTGCATATAACAACAAGTATCAAAGTACCATTAATATGGCACCATTTTAGTTTCTTTATGGGAGACCATGTCGAACACCATTGAGATGGGATCGACTTGACGATAGGGTCCCGATAGGATCTGAAGAAATCCAATAAAAGGAAGAACAAATGCAAATGATAAGACAAAGGATTAAATAAGTGCAAGATCAACATAAGAATTTTGTTGATGCACATCGTGTTGACCGCAATTAAGAAGTTGGAGACTGAGTCTTCTTGTGAGTGAAACCGCATAAGAGCTCGATAAAGTTTGGAAATGGAGATAAAATCTCTCCTAGGTTTGTGGGACCTTTTGAAGTTGTGGAAAATAAAGGACTCGTGGCCTATTGTCTAGCCTTGCCTGATTCTTTGAGGAGTGTGCATGATGTTTTTCATGTATCGGTTTTGAGAAATTATGTTAGTGATCATGCCCATGTGATTGACATGAGTTCCTTGCCAGTGTCAGATGAGGGTGCACTCAAGGCGGTGCCAATCCACATTTTGGACTATCGCATTCGAAAACTACAGCGTCGAACAGTCAATCAGGTCAAGGTCCAGTGGGAAAATTATAGTCCACGCTCAGCTACCTGGGAGGACGCATATGATATGCGTCAACAGTTTCCTTACTTATTTGATAGTTTAGACGTATATATCTTGTCATATAATTTATTTACTACATTTTATCTACTATACAAATTCGGGATGAAGTTTAAAACAAGAGGGGGTGTATGTAACATCACGCTCTTGCGAGCACATGTTATTGGCTTATTCTTTGAGGACACTTGCATAAAAGTGATCCAGTTATAGTATATGGTTATCTGTTTCGCTTATGGATTATTATGATGGTGTTGATGGATTACGATTTTATGTTATTTGATATATGTGTATTGACATATGCTATTGACGAATTTCTCTGAGTGTGAAGGACACTTGATGGATTGTGGATGCCAAGGGCATCAATGGACCTCCTTGGACTCCGGATTGAGTCAGGGAGTGGATTGTATTGGTTTGAGTATTTCATTTATGCATATGTGACATATGATCATTAAAGTATGATTTTATATATGGATCGTTGACAATGTTTCGTTGATGGATGTAGGCTGTCGATTTCTTGATAATATGAATCACATAAGGAGTAAAGGGGCCATGCACATAGACCAAATATTGAGGGAGAGGTGTGGCAATGTCCATGTCACAACCTACTAGCACTCCCGTCGTGGCTCGAATTGTAGGTTAACGATTACCTAGTTCTAAAAGTCCACGATGCCATAAGGGAAGATTGAGACGGTCGCTCACGAATATTTCTAAGAGGCACGCAATAAGGAAACACCCTTATTCCTTAGAATCCATTAGTATCTCACAAGCTCGCCCGAATGGAGTGCTGACTCAAGGGGTTGAACAACTACCAAAACTAGTCAAAGGCGATGACACCCTTGGAGCACTGAGTGTGTCTTGAAGGGCACGTCGAGTAAATAAAATTTGAGTCAACGAATCTAGGTGGCCTAGGAAACCCTGAGTGAATAATTAACCTTGTAAAATATTGAGCACTGTCGAATCAATCAATCAATTAATTAATTAATTAAGGATTGAATTTATTAATTATAATCCTATAAGATTTTAATACTTTGCAAATAAAATTTTATTAAGCCCAATTCTAAGTTAGTAAGAAGACAAAAAACTAAATTTATAAATTAAATAATGACGGGATGAAGTAAATCAAGGAAAATAAAATAAACCTAAAGATTGATTTAATACACATATGTGCAAGAAATTACCAAATTGGAAATTAAGGTAAGAATTGAATAAATCCAAAAGAATGGGTACATATACAAAGGAATCCAAGTCTAGTTAACACTAGTCTAACTAGGAGAAGATTCCTATTTTAACTCAACTCGGATTTAGTAAGGCTCATTAATTGGAAATAAGGAGAATAAAGAGACAACTAAGAGTGATTTAAGGAGTTCTTTTAGGAAGGGTGAGGGAAATTAAATTTTATTTAAATAAAATGTGGATTTACTTGTGAAAATGGGGGAAAGTGTAAGGGGGGGAAATAATTATAAAGTATTTAATTAAAAACTGAATTAATTGTGCAAGTGGGGATTTGTCATGGGGAAATTCTATAAAATAAATGGCCTAAATGAGAAATGCATCACACTGGTTATGGGTAAAGTTATGCTGCATAATTTTTCATTGGTTTTACCTGTAAGAGTTGGGATACCCATCTTAAGAGAGAGTGGTGGCTCTACCTTGCGAATAAATATGGGAGCTAGAGGATTTCTAGTTGTGTGTGTGCGTGGCCCTTTTGCATCTTCATGTCCATCTTCGTCCAGTGACAGTATTCTCATTTGCAATTTAAATTGTAATAAGATTTGATTAATTTTTTGTACCCGGATTATCGAAACTTCAAGTTATTGACTGGTGTAGTGTGGGACGAAATATTCTAGTGTTACTACCTTACATTTTATTCATTTGATCATCTCGGAGTCCCTTCACTAATTTCTTGTAACCCTTGGTCTTCTTTATTTTCCTTTTGTTGTTGTAATTGTTGTAATTCAGAATGTGTTCCTTCCACCACCATTTAGATCAGTTATGAACATGCTTACCTAGATAACAATGTAGCAACTACAATGAAGGGGATCTCTTGAAAAGATTTCTTTGTATAATTTTCTTGTCCCTTTGGTGTTGGTTCGAGGTAGCTATGATAGCTCCCAAGTGATACGCTTCTACGTTTTTATTGGGATTTACCTCATGTTTTTCTTCCACCCAACTCTGACACAAACTTACTCTGCGTTTTTTTGGGATTTCCACCCAACTTACCCATAGATTTTCCTCATCTTCCTCTGTGATTTGGCATGGAAGTCACTCAGGAATATCTTCAACTTGACCAATGTTTTTGTTGCTCTGCCAGCGAATGCGAAGCCCTCTCCCATAGTGATTTTTTTTTCAGAAATTTCCCATCCATAATTTCGTTTCCTTCGTGATTGGATGCACCTTTACTTGGGCGAATCCCCTAAATCGATTCTTATTCCTCGCTTGTGTTTTTGTGCCTTCCAACGAATTTAGGGAGTCCCTTCCTGTAGCGAATTACCACAGAGCTCTCCCTTCATGTTTTTATTCAGAGAATGATTCCCAAGACTCAAACGAGTTAATCCCTTCACCTTCTTATTCAAAGACTGATGCCCAAGACTCAAATGAGTTAATCCCTTCACGTTTCATTCAAAAGATTATTAAAGATTCTCAAATGAGTTCTCCCTTCCCTTTTTCATTCAGATAATGCTCAATCTCATTGCTAACACATGTTTCCTTTGAGATTTTCTTGGACTGTACCTGCCTTTTTCTTCCTCTGCGTTTTTCTTGGGGTTTACCTGTGTTTTCATGCCTGGAATACGCCCTCAGTGTTCCTTATCGACTTGTTTTATGCTTTCTCCTTGTGGTGAATGCCTTAGAGTTTTCCCAGCGTTTTCTTATGAGTTTCTCTCAGCCTGTTTTAATGTTCCCCCTCTCCCTTAGAGATTGGGTCGAATTTTATTCGTCCATCTTGAATGCACATTACTAAAGACAAGTCTCCTGTAACGTGCCTTCCAGGATTTTTTTCCTTTAGTATGGCAATGAAATTTTACAAGTTTATTTGCAGGTTTCTGACAGAATATACTTAGGCATTGTCAATCAATTACATACCAATTTGTCGGTTGTAACTACCTTAGGAACGCAAGAGGGGAGTAAAGACCCGTCCTGTAGCGGATTTTATGTGGTTGCTATAAACTGCCAGACTTGACTTGGGTGACATGTCTGTCTTTCTTCCTTGGCTCCCATTCTCACATGATTCCCTCACTATGAACAAACATTAATCGAGAATGGTAATTCATGGATTTTAGGAGTGAAAACAAATATTTGATCATTTTCTGATTCAATAGATTAGTTTTAAGCCCTTTATTTTAATTTACTAATTAGAATAACTGGGGATAAACCTCCTTTGATGTTAATCATGTTAATTAGTGTGATGGGATAGAATTAAATCGAAAAGAAGTTTTGTTAATCATGGTTAGTATGAGCTCATCATATTAGTGAATTTTACATGATCTAGGGACGTATTACACTAGACTTGATTAAAATATTTGAGTTACATACTAATTCTATCACATAATCTGGTGATGCAATAATAGACTTAAATTGAATTTTTTTTGTTACGTACTAGTTATAAAGTACGCATGATTAATATGAGCCGCATGAAATTAATCGATTTTTCATGATCTCCACCTAATAATCGATTGATATTTGAACTATGAATTAATTAATATTTGCTAGAGAATAATAGCTGTTAGATTTAGAACTCTTGTTGTTGCATCGTGGAAAAATAAAATTGATTCAAGTGATAAGTCATGTGTTGTTATCTATGAATGCAAATTTTATTTATGCTACTATCAATTTTATTTATGCCCTTATACTCTAGTGATTCTTAATATTCAGATGTAGGATTCTTTTACTCAAACATGCTTATTTATCGACGATTGATGGACTATGTAATTTGGATTATTCCTTGCGCTGTGAAGAATGATGTTTATGAATGAATATTATTAGCTCATAGACGGATACATAATGCAGGTAGTGTAAAGTTAATGTATGGCTTGAGAAGATTTAATTATATTAAGTAAAACCTTCATTAATATATTCCTCGGACACAAATAATATTATATAGATACGAGCGCAAGTCTC
>SNQJ01S0240295.1:0-13550 GCA_010110895.2 Picea sitchensis
GATTGGTCTATTATACCTTAAGAAAGGTACATGATTAATTGGAATTCATTAGAATGTTATTTTGATGCTAGAAAAGCATTCAAAGAAGTGCTCCAAGATCACTATAGTTTTGATGACTTAGAAGGTTAGGAAGGTCGGTATTCATGTAACAAATATTTTGAAATTGAGATCTAATTTGGGTACAAGCAGGGCACTCTAGGAGAAAGTGCTTTTCATCTTCAACCCTTTGAGTGTCACAAAGGTGAAAAACTTGTTCATGCCATGGTGTTTTGGGAATTGTCCAAAGCTCATTTTTTCTATGAAGCTCATGAGAATTAGTTCTTATTTTAGCAATATTGATTCTGTTTCTTATCCTAGTCAAAACAAAAACATACTTTTGATCTTCAAGATTAGGGTTAACCACTTCCTTATAATATCTTAATTTTATTTTATCCTCTAAATATTTATCGCACCAAAGAATCTCCTTAATTTTAAATTTAATGATATTTTGTAGAATAAGTTATTCTCTTATTCCCCAACGATTAGCCAAGACTTGGCATCATTGTGCTATCCCCTCTTAAGCCACTGGTGATTTTGGCTGGATTCATAAGCAATTTTGGGGAGCCTTGTGTCATCCATGTTGTTTATCTTGTTCTTGTACATTAAGTACCTAATCATCGCTATGATTTCAATGGGGGAAATGATTACTTCTACGAGGAGGATATGATAGGATATATTTCATTTAATTTTGAGATTATAAGTGATAAAATTATTTTGGATCTGATCTGTCTTTCTCCAAGATCCATGAGAGATACTGCATCCCAAAACTTCACATCCATATAAGATAACATGAGTGACAAGAGTCTCAAAAAGGATCTTTTTCTTATCCCATAGCCAAAGGTATGCTAATTTACAATTATTTTCAAGAACATAATAAGCTTTCCACCCTACATTTATCTTTTTCTCAATGCTATAGTTACAATTGAGCTTGTGATGAATATTAGTTCCAATATACTTTTACGAAGGCACTTCTTCCAAGATATTGTTGTCATACATGCAATTATCATAACCTTTTTTTTGTTAGTGTTCACCGTCATCCCTATACTAGAGAAGAAGTCCTTGAGGATTCTAAGTTGCTTTCTGAGGTCATAGGGATTCCTTTCCATAAGAAAAATATCATCGACATATAGGAGAAGGATAATGATTGCACTAGCAAGTGTCGGTGCAACACAACTTGCAGCTTCCAAACAATCATGTAACTTGTCAATGTATATGCCAAAAAGGGCAGGGGATAGATAACAACCTTGCTTGACTCCAATATTACAGTGAATTTCTTCGGACCATCCCTCAATGCTCTCATGCAATCATACCACAACAACTCTCAACTCAAAGGGAACTTTTAGTTCTTCTAACCTATTCCAAAGGTTAGTTCTAGGCATAGTGTCAAAATATCTCCTAAAGTCAACAAAACAACAAAGGATATTGGTTTTATTGTTGCGACACTCCTTTGCAATGATCCTAAATGTGACAAGGTGGTCCACAATTAAATGATAACCTCTAAAACCGACCTGTCTTTTAGCTCTTTTTCCATGGTTTTTTATCCATGTTCTTATATTCTTTTCCAAAATACTTCCATATAGCTTAGCTAAAATAAGGCTTATTATAATGGTCCTATAATTGGAAGGATTGCTTTTATCCCCACTTTTAAAAATCGGCACAATGAGGCTTTCAGTCTAGGGTTTAGGGAATCCCTGCTTGACTGCTAAATTGAAGAGCTTGTGTATGTGAGGGATGAAAATAGGCCCTCCAATTTTTAATATTTCAACTTGGTAGCCTTCAATGTCCTTAGCTTTCCTGTTTGCAAGTTGTTTAACCCCAAAATTTATGTCTTCTATAGAAAAAACTTCATCTTTGGTAGAAATGTTTGGAATGTTTTCTAGAACATTAGGGATTCATAAAGTTTTTTGAGGTAGGAATTCCAATCCATTAGGGTAATCATACCCATTTCTTTAGTTTTACAAGTGAAAATTTTCCTGCAAAATTTCTTTGGATCTATCTTGGATAGCTGCAAAAGCTTCACTTGCTTTCTATTTATGTAGTGCCTTTTTTCCCTTTAATTAGGGATTTGTATCTATTGATATTATTAGATTTCAAATATTCATTATCCCTAATGGATTTTCTAGCAAGTTTACACTCATTATCATACCAAGGGTTGGAAATTTTGTTTTTTCTTTTACACAACACTTTGGTAGATAATTTTTTTTTGGAAGTAGAGAGGGCTGTCGTAAAATTATAATAAAGGTCTTCAATATTGTTCTTATATGATATAATATTTAATTTAGTGTTAAGGTCCTTTAAGAAGAGATTGAATTTATTTTTGTCAAAAAACAAGTTCCTTTGGTTATTAGAGTTTTGTTCAATGTGGTTTTTGTGCATGATAAAATTTAGAGTTAGAGTCAAAGGTCTATGATCAAAGTCAGGCTCATGGTCATTTAAAAGATCAAAATTGATTATTTGGTTGTATACGGTGATATATGATATCACATAATCCACAACGCTGCTACCCAACCCATGGATACAAGTCATCTGGTTAGATTTCAACCACTTCATTAGACCATTGCAAATTAGATTTCAAATATTCATTATCCCTAATGGATTTTCTAGCAAATTTACACTCACATCACAAATTAAGGTTGGAAATTTTTTTGTTTTTTCTTTTACAAAACACTTTGGTAGATAATTTTTTGGAAGCAGAGAGGGTAGTTGTAAAATTATAATAAAGGTCTTCAATATTGTTCTTATATGATATAATATTTAATTTAGTGTTAAGGTCCTTTAAGAAGAGATTGAATTTATTTTTGTCAAAAAAAGTCTCTTTGGTTATTAGAGTTTTGTTCAATGTGGTTTTTGTGCATGATAAAATTTAGAATTAGGGTTAAATATCTATGATCACAGTCGCTCATATTTGTTTAAAAGATCAAATGATTATTTGTTGTATACCATGATATATGATATCACATAATCCACAAAACTACTACCCAACCCATGTATACAAGTCATTTGGTTAGATTTCAACCACTTCATTAGACCATTGCAGAAAATGATTAGATTCAGGAGCTATAAAGCTTGATTAGCTCGATACCAATGAGCCCAACTATTGCCTATCACTAAGGCTCGTCATATGCACTTTTTTCCACCATAATATGACTTAATAATTGTTTTTGACCATATTAAATAGTAAGTCATGAATATTTTTTCATGTTGCTTAGAAAATTTGTTTTGAGATAGATTTTTGTGTATATCATACCTTTTTACTCTAATCTCTATGCCAAAATATGTGTGTAGCATCAAGAAGGTCATACTCCATAAATCAAGAGAGCTTAAGGGTGCCAACATCCTAAAACAAGGGATTCTTCTCTCTCTCTCTCTCTCAGAGTATTTCCAGCCAAGAATCAAGGAACCTTGTCCCCACCTACCTCTAGAAAGTACTCTTTTTTTCATAATTATCCACTCGCCAAATATATATATATATATATATATATATATATATATATATATATGGGCTTAAATGAGATCCCATATTTCCCAATGCCTCCTTAATCTGGGCAAAAAAGTGCCGGTATCCCTCAAGAATATATATAGACCTCTAGCCTAGGAGAGAAAAGCCACTTAGAGCCTTTTCTTCTCTTTAATGTACTCATCGATGTTAATGGAATAAATATATTGTTTTCATCTTATTATAGTTTTCTCAATGTTCCTTGTGCTTCCTGGCTAGGGCCCACTCATGAGGGTGTATGAAACCGTTGCAATTTCTTTAGTTCTTGCATAATGCTAATAGTGATTAAGTTAGAATTCATTTCTTTTGAAGATTAATGTAGTTTTGCATGATTAATTCTACTTTATGTCAAGTTATCATTAACCGGTTAATTACAGTAGGTATCTTGTAGAAATATTCAACAGCCTCTTGGAACACTCTTGGGTGTCTTTCCAAGGCTAAGAACCTCAAATCTATTCCATTTTATTATAGTCTAGCTTTGTTGATGCTTTAGAAGACTTACACTATCTTTCTAAGCCTAATTTTGGCTTTTTGTAGGAGTTTCCTGTAGAAATTGTATAGTTCCTATAGAAACCTGTGACAGCTTCCCAAAACCTGTAGGAATGTTTTAGCTCTAGATTTCATTTTATCTTAATTCATTTTCGTGGCACCAAAATAAAATCAATAAGAAGACATATGCCTGGGTTATTGATCAAAGGGTTAGGCATAAAATTTGTTTAATCTTATTCATTAGTTTAATTTTTAATTACAATTTTATTTCATACATCAGAATGAATTCATCTTCTCTTTATGGTTTAGTATTATTTTAGATTAAATTCATTTTTCTGCAAATACAAATTACTTGCTCTTCTAATTTAGTGTGCTTTTCAACAATAGTTTAAAGTTTCTTTCTATCATTTCAATTTCTTGCACCATTTCATGCATTCCAACCCTTTATCGGTCCCATACCTATACTATCACAATGCACACTCAAGCATATACATTGCACAACACCTTTCAAGTTTGTACGCACATTGAGTTGACAAAATAAATTAAGGAGCCAAGGATATAATATTATTATTGTCAAGTATTCCTAGGGCTATCACTTTTGGCATCTTCATCACGGGAGGTGCTAACTGCAGATATCATTTTCCTTTTTGTTTTCTTTCGTGACTTTGAGAAGTAGAAAACATACCTCACCACAAGGCCAACCTCACTAGTGGGATTTTGTAGTGTAAATCCCAAGTGCTTTCTACCAGTGATTATTGTTATCTCCTTGTCACAATCTTCTACATTATATACAAATAAAAACAAATTTTTACTCTTTCTTTAATTTTATGAATGACTAGATCTAGGGATAGGAAAGGATTTTTTCCCAAAAAAAAAAGCCCACCCTAAAAATAGGGCCAAGCAATCCAAAGATTGGTTCTAAAACACTAGAAAGTTTCTTTGAAAGGGAAGCTAGAGAATTTGAAAATATTTCAAAAGAGGGTTAATCTCCCTCACCTCATTCCATGGCTAGTGAAGAAGAGATGGTAGAAATATTTTAGTTCCCCATTCAGAATCCAATGGAGAAACTAAGATGAAAATATTAATCCTTTTGCCTCACCTCATTTCCATGGTCTTGTCTTATAAGATCCTACCACTTTCTTGTTTTAGTTTGCAACTATATGTAGGACATATGATTATACTACTCATGAATAAAAGCTCAAACTTTCCTCCTTCTACCTTGAAGGATTTAGCTCTAAGATTGTTTATGAGCTCGGAGTTAGTATCGGGCCAAACTTGGGATCAAATGAAAAAATACCTTTCAAAGGAGAAATACAAGATTATTGTAGAGCAAGAGGCATAAGGGATGGAATTGGAAGAATGACACAAGGACTTGATGAATCTCTAGAAGACTTTGAAGAGACATTTCATCTAAGCTACAAAAGAGCTCAAAACTATACTCTGGATGAAGACTCACTTAAGTTCATCTTACTTAGAGGAGTAAGAGAGAATCTCATGGAAACATTGAATATCCTATCCAATGGATATATATATTTATCAATTGATTATAATGGTCAAAAGAATATTCAAGAACTATTCAAGGTCCTCAAGAAAACAAGGTAGGCGCAGTAGAGGTTTGGTACCTCAATCTTCTAACCCTATAACTCATATAAAAATGAATTAGGAGGGTTAATAGAAGATATAAAAACTGATATTTCTCGCATTCTTTAACATTGCAAATGGGTACTTTGTAGATCAAGAAGAAACATGAGGAATAAGAGAATACATTGGTTGTCTATTGCCCTAAATGCACTAAAAAAGCATCCTAGAAATGAGTGCCCTCTAGACCATATAAATGTGTGTGGTATTTGTGAAGAAAATCATCCAACTAACATATTTCCTTCTTTGCTAGGATTGAAGGCTACATTTTGAGGATCATAGGAGAATGTGGAATCACCATACTTCATTAATCAAAGGAGACTTGGAGCACCAAGACCCTTCCAAACAGGTTTGAATTTCAATCATGCTCAAAATTTTGGTGCATATAATAATAAAATGTCTCCTCAACCATGGTGGTATAATCCCAATCCATCTCCTTGGACAAATACAAATCCTTGTTAATATCAAGGACCACCAATCCCTCCTCCATACCAATCCTTTCCTAGCATGCCTCAAAATAAAAAACCTCAGCGGATTCAACCTCTACAAGGATGGAGGGCAACAAATTTTCAGCAACCTACATTAATGCCTCCTCATCCTCAATCCAAACACACTACTCAAAATAGTGTTCCTACTAAACAACATCAGTTACTTTCTCAACTTGCTCCAAATCCTAATAACAAGCAAGTTCAACCTCTGTACAACAATGAAACAACTTACCAAACTTATTCCTTAGAAGTACAAGAGATCAATTTTAGATCAGGAAAAGTGTTAAAATAACAACCGAAACTCATAAAATATGTAGAATATGAGAAAGAAGATATCACCCCACCCCAACCACAAACTCCTCCTTATCCTGAAATATTAAATGAAAATAAAACTTATACATTTGAAGAGAAAGAACTTTTAGGATAACTCAAGATTTTGTGCATAAATATACCCATCTTACAAGCCATGAAGGATGTGCCCATATTCAATAAATTTATCAAAGAATAGTGCATCAGAAGGCCATGGAGAAAAATAAAATATTCCCCCACCATAAATGTTATAGGACAACTAGCTGACCTTATGCTTGGGAAGTTAATTGTACCTAAGTACCTGGATCCAGGAAGCCCCTTAGTGAATGTTCACATCAAAAAAATATTGATCCAAAATACTCTCATAGATTTAGTGGATTCCATCAGTGTTATGATCAAAGATACTATGTTGAAACTCCGCCTTTATGGATTCTTGATAGATACTCCCACTATCCTCCAGCTTGCAAAAATATCCATAATCAAACCTGAAGGGATGTTGGAAGATATCATAATCTCTATTGATTCTTGGTAGTACCCTACTAAATTCTTAGTCCTTCAAACCAAGTTTCAATTCAATGGACACCCTCTTATTTTGGGGAGGGCCCCATGTCTGACCACAAAAAATGTATACATTGGATGTAGGGCATGGAACATGACTATAACTGATGGCCTATTCCAAAAGAAGATTGTTATTTATTCTCCTTCCAAAAATTTTATAACATAAAACCTTCCAGTGTGGTTGGAAGAAGAAGAATATATGGCACAAAAAATTGCCTATCTCATCTACACAATCAACACAACCTTGGTTAGTAGTACAATTGATGAGAACACTTTCCTTGAAAATTTTCTGCAAAACCAACATCACTCTCATGTGAAAATAGAAGGGATAAATGATCAAAACAGATCTAATTTTTTTGTTGGAAATAGAGCATAATTATGGGTAGACTTTTTCATTGCTGATATTGAAGATCCATCTGTCAAAGAAATAGAGATCATCCCTGCAAAAACACTCAAAATAAACAATAAACTTAATAGTAAGCAAAAGCAAAAGTTATTAGATGTGCTGAAAAAAAAAACATTGAAGATTTTGCATGGGATTATAAGGACATGAAAGGCATCCATCCTTCTATTTGTACTCACCATATCTATATCAAGGAGGACTGCAAACCTTATAGGAATCCCCAAAGAAGGATGAACCCTGCAATGAAATATATAGTTAAACAAGAACTTCAAAAGTTGTTAGATGCCAGATTAATATATCTAATTCTAGACAGTGAATGGGTCTCTCCATGGATGATTTTAGGGGCTAAATTTCGTTCATGGGCTAATTTTCCATGGTTTTTCCAAAAATGAGATTCGCTATTTTAAAAATGATTCGCCCAAATTCTATAGGATAAAATTATTTTACCTTAAAAATCGCCAAAATTTTATAAAAGCTATATAAAATCCTTAGAAATTTGAATATTTTTACAAATATATCGCCAAACATTTATAGTTGGCATATGAAGGATTAGTAAGATTCGCCAAGGTTTCTACATTGTAAAATAAATTTCCATCCTTAAAATCATCCCTGGGTCTCTCCCCTAGTTATTGTTCTGAAAAATAATGGGAAAAGGATGATATGTGTGGATTACATAGAGTTAAACAAGGCTACAAGAAATGACCATTTCCACTTACCCTTTATTGACCAAGTCTTGAATGTCTTAGATGGGAAGGAATACTTTTCATTCCTGGATGGATTTAGTGGATACAAACAAATTCAGATCAGTCCTAAAGATCAGGACAAAGCAAACTTTACTTTTCCTTGGGGCACATTTTCTTACAAAATATTACCATTCTATCTATGTAATGCCCCAACCACTTTCCAAAGAGAAATAATCAACATATTTTCATAACTCATCCATGATAAATTTGAGATCTATATGGATGACTTTAACCCTTATGGGAAATCTTTTTATGAATGCTTAGACAATGTGGATAAATTTCTCCAAATATTTAGAGAAATGAACCTATTCCTTAGCAATGAAAAATGAAATATTTTGATGAATGAAGGGATTGTGTTAGGAAACCATCTATCCTTTAGATGGATTGAAGTAGATAAAAACAAAGTCAAAATCATCACGTTACTTTCTACCCCTCTGAAACCAAAAAATATCAGAAGTTTTCTTGGACATGCAGGTTACTACAGGAGGTTCATTAAGGATTTCGGTAAGATAGCTTCTCCCATGTTTACCTTGCTATCCAAGGATGTATATTATTGTTGGAATATAAACTATCAAGAAGAGTTTGAAAGACTAAATGAAAAACTCTCAACTACTCCTGTACTACAAGGTCCGAATTGGGCCCTTCCATTTCATATTCATACCGATGCATCCAACAAATTTGTAGGAGCAGTCCCGAGACAAGATGAAGATAAAAAACCTTATGCAATTTATTTCATAAGTAAAAATTTGGCTAGTGAAAAGATAAACTACATTGTTATAGAAAATGAAATCTTAGTAGTAAGTAATGCTCTAAATAAATTCAAACAATATGTTACAAGGTATAACGTTTTTGTACATACAGATCATGTTGCCATTAGATACTTGATGAATAAACCTGACATCAATGGTAGAATGATTAGATGTTTTTTGTTATTACAACAATTTGATCTAACTATTCTTGATAAGCCCGACAAGAAAAATGTAGTTGCATATTTTTTTGTCTAGGTTGACCACTGCTACTGAAGAAGGTGTTGATGTTTTGGTAGCTGCGGGAGGTATTAACCTCCATGGATAAACCTTTGACTAGAATAGAATATTATGGAAGCAAGAGAAAACCTAAACAGATGTGTGAAAACCCTGGAAGACAAGTCGACTCAGCAGAATAAGTAATATTGAAGTATTATATCCAGAAAAGGACAGGTTGACCCTGTTTGAAGAGACACATGTTCACCAAGATAGATTAATATAAAGGGGAGGCACTCTAGGTCATTTGTACACACACTTAGTCATCCAGAAGCAAGGCACAAGTGTTGAGGAGGAGCTGCAGTAGCTGCAGGTGGGCAATAATTCCCTATTCAGTATTTTTGGTACTTTATCTTGTGCACTACCTATGGAGAAGGTGCGCTACCCTAGTTTGTCTATTGGTTCCAGTGAGCCTTCCCATAATCATTCTTTCTGTCAAAGGTTAAGGTGCTCGGGGGTGGCTTTGTGCCTATGGTTGGGTAGAAATGGTGTAGAATTGCTTATGGTTAAACGAGAAAAGTATTCTAACAGGTTATGGTCCCACACCACCTTCAAATTAGTCTAACCACTGGAAGGTAGATCTACAACTCTTTGTCAAGCTCGTTGTAGCACAATTGTAGTTGCAGCTAGGGTTTCTAATCTTGCAGCAAGAACAAACCATAACTTGATTGTTCGAGAACTTTAAGTGAATCATTTGGAATATTTATTGAATATCCTAGTGTGCCCTAAAACAAGGCATCTTCTGGTGCCCTCAGCCATCAAAAATGTTAAAATTGAATTTTGGGGTCAAAGTCAATGTTTGAATGGTTAAAGTCAAAGTTTGACTAGTCAAAGTCAAGGTTTGACTAGTCAAAGTCAAAATAATGGTCAAGGTCAAATTCAAAGATAGTCATGACTTCCTCAATGTTGATGCCCAAAAGCACAACATAGGGTACCTGTTTTCAAATGGTTGCAACGCCTTATTATTTAATTATATTTAATAATATACAAATAGGTGGGACCCCTTGTGTGACTTGTGTGACTATGACGAAGATATGACACTCATGTTCTATGTTCTTATGAGTTGGATGAGATACAAGCTCTACAATTTATTTTCTTTTAAAGTCGCTGTCGAAATAATTGATCAAATGATGTTATGGGCGATATGATTATAAAGGGAACGATGTTGTCTTTATATAGCTCTCACAATTATTATTATGTTGCATTTAGTTTGATGAGAGACCTAAATTCCATGTTTAAGTTAAATGTGTGATATGTTGATTCCATGCTACAAGGATTGCACACATTTGTTAAAGTGGGAAATCTAAAGGTTGAGACATGGTATCCCTAGCAAGTATTTGATATATGTCACATTGGAGTTTTAAACAAAGGTTGGCGCATTTGTTAAGTTAGAGACTTAGGGAAATGGTGGTGTATTCGAATTGCATTAAATTGATTTGGAGTTAGTGGTTGATGTGTTGTATGTTATATTTCTCGTAATGGCTATGGATGAATGTAGATACGACGTGCAGTAAATGAACTTCGCTCTAAACCTCCTCGAGCCTGCCACACTAGTCATTTTTCATTTGCTCTTGTTGGTTGTTGCCGCTCCACTTTGTTCGGCCGTGGAAGAGGTATACAGGCTTGGTTGTTTCTCCTTAGAAATTTTTACATAGGTATGGGTTTCTTGCTGCTCCATCCATGAATATTTCGCTCTTCTCTTTAATTAAGTCAACAATTGTCTCTTGAGTTTGCTCGCTGTCTGTGCTTTTATGAAGTGATGGTATATGGAAATTTTGTCTGTGTATGGATTGGTGGTTAAGTGTTGGTCTCTGTGGCATTGTATTTGAACCATGCACATTGAAAAGTTGTGTGGATGTCTCTTACTATATATGATATTCATGCTTTACTTATTGGAAATAATACATTTGGGGAAACTCTCGGTTTTGCCTTTCCTCTGGTTTCTTGTTTTGGGTTTCTACACTAATTATCACTGCTCCTTACCTGTGGGTTATATGGACACACTTCCTATCATTTAATTTGTTAGTTTTCGTTCCCTTTGTGCCCGCATCCTTGTAACAACTCTGTGAATATAAATGTGAAGTTTTATAGAAGTATTAAGCTTCTCGTGCTCCTTTTGGTTAAACCCTCAATTTGGTCAGATCATCCACCTCACCGCATTCATCTTCACTGTTGTGTATTGGAAATTATTGTGGAGGTGGCCAACCCAAAATTTGATAAAGGCACTGTTTGTGCTCATTTTTGGTCATGGGTTTAGTTGGTTATTTGCTATGAAAAGATGGAAAGAATATTAAGCCCACTCATTTGTCTGGTAATACAGTCTTTCATGTGGAGATATTGGGTTGATGACAACACTGCAAAATCATTGTTTAAGAGATACGACCTACTGTGTGTTCGATTTTGTATGAAGGAATACCTCTGTGGATGAATTACATATGCGTTGAATGAGTTTTTTGAACCATAATGAAAGGAATTTTAGGAGCGTTGTTATTTGAAGTTTCAATTTTGAATTATGTTATTCAAAGGGATCCATTTTGGGGCCACTTCGTGGAACCCTGTGGTGATTTAAAATATATTGGTGATTATATTATGGACCACAATCTGTCCTTTCCTCGACTGTTTGTTGTGTTGGATGTGATTATTACGATGTTGTTCACTCTTCGACCCTGTTATGTACAAGAAATGTTATTATTGTTAAATAATTCTTGGGAAATAAAATATAAATTGGTTGATGTGTAAAGAAATTTCTAAGGAAAATGAGCAGCCTTGAAAAGAAACACCAGTTTTGGGTTGTTTTTGGGGAAACAAGGTGTTGTTCAGTTTTGAAATAGTAAGAGGTGGTGATTGCTAATAAATGG
Organism: Picea sitchensis; assembly: GCA_010110895.2. Classification (NCBI taxonomy): domain Eukaryota; kingdom Viridiplantae; phylum Streptophyta; class Pinopsida; order Pinales; family Pinaceae; genus Picea; species Picea sitchensis. The sequence goes on from SNQJ01S0240295.1 coordinate 12,044, forward strand.
CAAAGATGGAATTGTTTGATATATTAATAGAACTCTATCCATGGGAGTCCTTTCCATTATACCATTTTACCCAAAATACACCCCCCTCATTATCCCAATTGCATTTTTCAGTCCATGTTCTGTTGTTACTCATTTTTAAGGAAAGGTCTGTATGGAAATGAAAGAAATAAAGTGGCAGTAATTGATGATCGGTATTTTGAGATATGTTTAGATACACAGTTGATTGTTTTTGTTGATTGCTTGAATAATATTTGTAAATATTTCCCCCTCCATGATATCACTTTACGCTAAATACAAGCCCTTCATACTCCCAATGACCCTATCAATTCCCTGTTCGTGTGACAATTAATAAATTGTATTTTTTATGGATGGATTGCATGTGTCATGTAGTAAATAATAGAGCCAACTCTTGATTTATTTAAGTAGAGTTTCATGTATGGGTTATTAAGAACTTTTCATGACTGGTTGAATATTGCTACAGGATGAGTTTTTTGATCAGGGGTAGTAATGGCCAAAATAATAGAGGCAGAGGTAACTGGCATCGAGGCTATAAAAGGCCTCAGTTTTTTATTCACTTCAATGCTGATCCACATGAGTTAAACCAATTGTTTCAAGCTGGGTTTTTGAATTTGGCTGGCCATGTTATATTGCATCCTCTACATGACAGACCCCCATTTCAACCTCCTCAAAATTTTCCCGGCATTCCTATTCCTCCACATGTATCAATGTAGCCCGAAGTCCCCGCTAATGACGGTTGGAAAGAAATTGCCCACCAGCTTGTCTCTCACCAATGTGGTTAGCCCACTGTGTCATTACCTTTATCACCACTAGTTAATCCCAATGCTCAAATTGCTCATGCTGTTTTTCCAGTACAGTCCTTGCACGCCAGAAAAATATTAAAAATTGATATCCCACAACCTATGCAAGAAAAAGGAAAAGCAACGACCTCCCCCTCCAATCCATCCACAGAGTCTGATAAATATGCATCTTCATGTCTCCACCTAAAATATGATTTCTCCCATGTGATCAATGAAATACAACCCCAAGTGTCTAACCAACCAAGGGCTACCCCAGAAAAGTCAAGAGGAGACAACAATGATAAGAGGAAATATGCCTCACACAACAACAAATATGGATTTTAAATGTTTTTTATTTATAATATTCAGTGATGAAGACAACGTTTAATGATTTTCAACATATGTTGGACAACAAGATTTATTTTGTATATTTTTGTGGATAATATGGATATATTGTTTTCTTGGGATATGTCCTTAAATTTTGTTGATATTTAAATATTCGATTTAAATGATATCCATGGGAGCTACAAGGGTGTTATATGATCCAAATGATAAATTTTGTATTTTATATTTGATGATTGACAAAGGGAATGATGGGAGTCACAAGGGGTCCCACCTATTTAGTAATTATTAACTAGACCCTTATTTATATATTATTTTTAATTATTTCTCCCTAAACTAATTAGTTAAGTTAATTTGACTTAACTAAA
>SNQJ01S0240296.1:0-13481 GCA_010110895.2 Picea sitchensis
CAATATTCGCAAGCTCATGTTTCACTATTTATGGAATGGGAAAACATATTCATGTCATTTTCATCTTTGCAGGTGGGAAATCTTGTCCAAACCAAAACGAAATGGGGTCTGGGGGCTCCTCAATCCTTATGTTTTTAATTCGGCATTGATTTTGGAAACACTTTGGAGACTGTTAACACATAGAAGCATTTGGCAGCGAGTATTATTTGATAAATACTTTCATAACAAGTCTCTTATTCACTGGCTCAGAAGGCCATCATACAACTTTCGATCTATTTCTCGAATGTGGGCCATTTTCATTCGATCTCTTCCCATTATCTTTCAATGGCTTAGTTGGAAGCCTGGAGATGGAAGACAAATTATCATTGGCAAGGACAAAATCCTAGGTATAGGCAGCCAATCCATCCTAAATTCGACGATTATCCTTTTCTTGAATTTCATTCAGATTTATAACTTATCACAAGTTGCCATCCTTCGGTCTCTTGGGACACACACAGATTATTGGAGGAGCAGCTCAGATCTGGGATTAACGAGGGCTCTTACAACTGGCTGGAATGAGTATACGACAGAGTTAAAAATGGCAAGGGTTTCCCTTCTGGCAAGAAAAAACGATTCACTATTGTGGTCCGGGGGTGATGGCTCAGGAACCTTCTCGGTGAAGAACGCTTATGATGCTATCCTTTCAACTATAAACCTTCCGATCTGTCAGGGGTGGAAGAAAAACATTTGGAAATGGGGACTCCCATTGAAGATTACTCTCTTTTTCTAGCTAGCGATGGAGGGTAGATTATCAACCTAGGACAAACTTCAAGCCAAAGGGTGGATTGGGCCGGGCATTTGCATGCTATGTAATCAAAATGCTGAAGATATTGCTCACCTTTTTATTCATTGTCCATTTGTTGTTTCGGTTTGGGCCAACTGTGCTCAACTTCAAAATACAATATATATTTGGACCGGTAATACCATAAATCAATGCATGGCAGAATGGATCGGTAACAAGGCAATGACAAAAAGACTTCTAGCGCTGGTGTGTTGGCATATTTGGCTCGAGCGTAGCAACCTGTTATTTGAAGGTAAAGGGCCTTCTACTTGGTCAGTAGCCCATAGGACATTAAATATGCTCCGGAATTTGCCCAATGGTACAAAAACGGTAACCAAAAGCTTAAGAGTAAATTCTATTTTCAGGATAAATTGTTATTCTTTGGCATTTTTTTACGGTGCTTCAGTGGATAGAGGTTCAAACTATAGRGCAAGTGGCACCATTTTCTGCAGTGATTTGACCAATTACAGGTGGCATTTTAATGGCAGAGCTGGAACAAATACTAAAGTTGAACTGTTGGGCGCTTGGGCTTCGCTTTTCTTAGCAAAGAAATTAGACATCCAATACATCCAGCTAATAGGTGATTCCAAGATAGTTATAGATTCGCTCAAAAAAAAAGGAAATCTACAAGCAATAAATATCGAAGGTTGGAAAGACAAGATTAAGGAGTTGACTTCGTTATTCAGAGGCATTTATTTTCAGCACATATTCAGGGAGGCAAACATGGAGGTGGACAAGTGCTCGAAACAAGCATTGGAGACTACAAGAGGTAGACTGACATATGCTTCATGGGATGGGAGAAATGCTAGAACAAATTTACATTTTGACATCTTTTAAAGCTTCTCAGGCCCACTGATTTTTTTCTGTTGTAATGTAACTTTGATAGAAAGAAAATTTGTTTTTGAATAAGGAGAGGATGTGCCTCACTGTTGACAATAAACCGCCGAAAGATAGGTCCATTGTTATTGATCACAAGTGGAGAGAGAATTTACATGATATTTTTGATGAGATTTTGTAATGTTGAAAAATTATATATTAATATAATTCGTGCGATTTTTCGACTTTGCAACTGGAAAAGAAAAAAGAAAAAAATTGTAACAAAATAATATAATACTCAAAAAACATGCATATATGCTCGAAAAATATTTTATTAATCAAATTGTATTTGATGGCCAAATAACCCAAAAGTGCTAGCAATTGGTCTCGCTCCCTCTAAAAATATATGTTTCCAAAACCATTTGATGTTTAATGAAACAGGTAGGGTGAAGCCTAAAACAGCACAAAGTTCTACGAAATTCACACCCAAATTGTATGAAAGGTATTCGTAATCATGGAAAAATTAGTTCTAAAGATTTTTCATAAAAATACATTCATTATTTCCGAAAAAAAAAAGTTTACCTTTAGAGGAAAGTAAATCCGCTTTCACCATAGTCTTGAACCTAGATTATAAGCATTCGTGTCATCACCAAAAATTGTTCGGATGATTTAATAAGGATAAAAGGTATGGGATTGAGTAAATGAAAGTGTATAACATGAGTAGTATATGTTTACATGTTTTCTTTTTCATCTTCTTTGTTTTTTTCTCTGTATTTTTTTTTTCTCCATTCCCTTAACAATAGAAATAATTGCAAAGCATCTAGTCTCTGTTTAATTTATTAAATTTTGTTTTTAATTTTTTTGTATAACAAAGTTAATAGTCTTTAATATTAATATTACTTTGGCATAGTGAAATTATGTAATCTTTATACATCTTAAAAAATAATAATTTATTCAATTTTGTTTTTAATTTTTTGTATTAACTTTATATTACTTTGGCATAGTGAAATTATGTAATCTTTATACATCTTAAAAAATAATAATTTATTCAATTTTGTTTTTAATTTTTTGTATAACAAAGTTAATAGTCTTTAATATTAATATTACTTTGGCATAGTGAAATTATGTAATCTTTATACATCTTAAAAATTAATAATATACACAAGTAGCCTGACAATGGATACATATTGCTTATTTCAATTACTCTAGGAGTCACCTCATCGTTGTCTGGCTCTTTCGAATGTAGAGTAGTAGAATATGGACTTTGTTGTAATTGTAGTTCTTTTAAAATATGTAGAATCATAATTTTTCAAGTTATACTACTAAATGTTAATAAAAAATTGTATATATGTACTTCCTATTAAAAAAAAGTTGGAAAGTGAAAATAAAACAAATAAAAAATTGTATATATGTATTTCCTAATAAAACGAATAAAAAATTATATATATGTACTTCCTATATATATAAGGAGTTGGAACATGAAAATAAAACAAAAACATTTAGTAAGACAATCTACAAAATTCAGTATATTAAGATACTTAAAATAACATAATTTTAATATAAAAAAATGAAAAATAATTAGATAAAAACACATCATTATAATGTTTATATTTAAAATATAAAACATTCATTTTCAATTTTATTAAACCATTTTACAACAACTAAGTATATTGAGATATGTAAAATAACATAATTTTAATATAATAAAATGAAAAATAATTAGATAAAACACATCATTATAACATTTATATTTAAAATAAAAAACATTTCATTATAAATTTATTAAATCATTTTACCATTTAATTTTTTTCATACTTTTTAATATAAATAAATCTAATTTTTTCATACTTTTTAATATAAAATAAGTAATTATGGAAAAAAATCACAATTTATTGTTTTTATTATTGTTAAAAATTTAGGTACATAATGAAAAGAAAAAATAGGTAATTGTGGAACAAACCATGATTTATTGTTTTTATTATTGTGGAAAATAAAATGGCATCAACACTCTAGGCAAATAAAGAAACCATTACACCTACGCTCAAAACCAAACCATGCATTTTATTTGGGATTAAAAAATTAAATAACATAAAGTTCACCCATCTCTTAGTTTAGTTTATTCTCATTGCATCACAAATCCTCGAGTTATTATTGCGTGTACAACATTATTTACCACAAATCCTATAGTTATTATTGCGTGTACAATATTATTCCATACCAAATTATGAAAGTTCCAATGGTACTTTGTTAAGAATATATATAATGCCAATGTACTTGTCCACTCCATGATCAAAGAGATATTTAACTATTCGTTCATCATTAAAAGAAAAGATTAAAGCTTATTTTTATATTTCATGATGAAAAGAGATATTTAATTATTTATTTATCATTCAAATTTTAATACTTTAAACCTAGGAAAAAATATTAGCGATTCATCATTCAATGTTTAATATCGTCAATCAAGACAAATTCAATGTTTAATATTATAACCCAGGAAAAAAGTCAAAGCTCATCTTTCATTTCCTTTAACTTAGCATATATTCACACGAACTTTTAAAATGATGAGAAGTTTTCCCAATACTTTTTTTTCCCGCAGAAAATTCACACTAATTATATTAAGAATATATTTTTTCATACAAACCCCGACAAATTAATGCTTGTTTCCTAAGAACGATATTCTGCCTATCTCTCTAAAAGGAGATGAATTAGATCGTCCATACAATCAACCAGTACAATCATTCCAAAACAAGAGAGCTCTTCAAGAGCACTAAACATCACACCACTCGTGACTAGAAAAACAATACAAAGAACCTGAATTCGACACAATTTGCAATTAAAAAATGTCAAAATGTTGGACATTTCCAGTAGAGATTCCATCCCACGAGTGATAAAAGAGTCTTCCACTCGCAGTCGTCAAGGCTTTCTTCGATAAGAGATCTACCTCCACATTTTTCTCTCTGTAGATGTGCTGAAAGTGGATAACCCTGAAGGAAGCGGCCAAAACATTGGTTTTATTTTCCATCCTTCAATATTTATAGCCTAGAGATTTGCTTTTTTATTTAACCAATCAATTATTACTTTTGAATCCCCAAATAGACGAATATCGAGAATATCCAAAGATTTTGTGATAAAAAGTGCAACCCATGCTCCCATCAGCTCCTCTTTGGTGTTTGTTCCCTCCCCACAATTTAAATACCAACGATAATCCATCGATGAACAAGACTTTATAACACCTCCCGCCCCACAATTTGAGCCACCTGCCTCTGATGCTCCATCAAAAAAATCCACTGAACAACCAATAATCCTATTTAAAGAAGCAACTCTTAATTTTGGAACTTTTTCAGTCGTGGAGACACTCCCAAGTGCGCTCATGGCCTTAAGGGAAGTCACCCTTGTTGAAGGGTTCTTACCTTCGAAGAGAGGAATTTATTACGGTCCAACCAAATGTGCCAGCAGACTAGCAAAAGAATATTTTTTTATAGATCGGGCCTGTTGTTCCACTCGTCCATACACTCATTAAGAGTATTTCCAATCCACTGGGTTCTTAATTTTAGCACCTGCAAACAATGAAACCATACCTCCTTTGTAAATGGACAATGAATAAAAAGATGTTGATTGTCTTCGTCATGATGCTTACACAGAATACAAAAACCTAGACCATTCCACCCTTTCGCTTGAAGAATGTCCCACATCAATAACCTATTCTCCACTGCTAACCAGAAAAACAGTATGATCTTTTGTTGAAATCTGTGTTTCCATAAAGAGGTTTTCCATCCTTGACTGACAGGAAATTTGTGAGAGGAAATGATTGCATTATAGCAATTTTTAACGGAGAAATTCCCTGAACCGTCCCCTCCATACCAAAGAAGAGAGTCTGCTTGGTCACCCCACAAATATATTCCAACTTTATTCAATTCAGCAGTGAAGGAGTTCCACTCCGTCGCACGCGCTCCAATCAATTTCAATTCAATACTTATTTTCCAAGTAGCTGCCATAGAAGTCGGGTCACTAAAGTTTGAAACATGTGCTAAAGAAGTAAGTTGTTTATCGCTCAGATCCTAGACAAGATACGAAATGAGTAGCGCACAGTTCCCCATATTGAGAATCGTGTCTCTGCCTAAGGCAATATGATGCCCTACCCCTGGCTTCCAATGAAGCCATTGCAGAATAATCAAAAGTGATCTAAGCAAGCTTGACCACAGTCTAGAGACAACCCCTCGGTTATGCTTAGGCTGTCTGAGCCAATTTACAAGAGAGGTAGAAGTTAAATACTTATCCATAACCACTTGATGCTAGATGCTCTGATGTGTGAGAAGCCTCCATAAAGTTGTAGCATTGAGAGCCAAATTAAAATGATAGAGATTTTGAAACCCCCAGCCCCCATTCCTTTTTGGCCTGGCGAGAAGATACCATCTACAAAGATGATACTGACAAGAGTCTGACCATCCATTCCATAAGTAATGAAAAATCAATTTACGGATCTTATTGAGAACAGAGTGAGGTAATGACTCCAGAGACATCCAAAAGACCAGTTGTCCTTCCAAGATGGACTTAATGAGAGTGTATCTGCCCCCCAAAGTGAGCCACCTATTATACTAGCCCGAGATTTTCTGAGAGAACTTTGAAACCAAATAGCTTCAATCTGTTGCTCGGCTTGGACCACTCTTTATAAAATACCCCAGATACTTAAAACCCTCTGAAAGTTCACTGAAGGAAAAATTGAGAAGAGATTTGAACGGAGAAAGTTCTTGTTCATTGAGGCCTTCAAAGATAACTGTAGTTTTTGAATGACTTACTGAGAGTCCTGAAGCTTTGCAAAATAGCTCAATGATCTCTTTAATCTGCTTCCAATCAGCAAGACTAGCCTTTGCCATAATAAGAATGTCATCAACAAAGAACATGTGTAAATTTTTTGTCAATCTAGAAACATTAATACCTAAGATCAATCCTTCAGCTGTTGAATTCTTCAATAGCAAACTAAGACCCTCCATCATAAGAATGAAGAGAAGAGGGGAAAGTGGACAACCTTGGCGGACCCCCCTCTCGCTTCTGAAGAATTCTGACGGTTCTCCATTTACTAAGACCGCGAAAGACGAGGAAGTTACACAAGACATAATCCAATTGTTAATTGAATACCCAAGCCCACTTTAAGAAGAATCAATCGGAGCAGACTCAAGTCAATACAGTCATAGGCTTTCCGTAGATCAAGCTTCAACACTAGAGCTTTAATCTTCTTCTTTGTTATGCTGTGAATACTTTCGCTAGCAACCCCAATCGCATCCTGGATACGCCTTCCTTTTAAAAAGCCCAACTGTTCAGGAGAAATAAATTTAGAACACAAAGGTTTTAATCGATTAGCAATGACTTTGGAAATGATCTTATAACAGAGATTACAAAGTGATATAGGGAGAAAGTCATCAAATGTTCTTGGGTGATTTGATTTCGGAGTCAAGGTCAGAAAATTAGAATTTAGACCACCCACTATAGAGCCCCGAATTCTAGACTCTTCAACCATTGCAAGAAGGTCCTCCCCAAGAAAATAAAAAAAGAAAATAAAAAATTCTGAGGTCCAGCCATCCGGGCCTGGACTCTTCTCCTTCTTGAACTGTCCCAAAACCCCTTGTAATTCTTCCAAAGTTACCAGAGAGACCAAATCAGTTGCTTCCTCTTCATTCACCCACTGAGAAAATAGTTCTGTAACTTTGCATAGTTCACTGATATTCATTGTTAATGGCGCCTTGTACAAAGTTTTAAAATAATTTGTTGCTTCAATTTTTAAAGCATCTTGTTCAGTTAACAAGTCGCCATCTCCTGAATAAATCTCCCACAAATTCTTTTTTGTCCTGTTGTGAGAAGCCACTTTATAGAAATATCTAGTATTTATGTCCCCGCTTGAAAGACATAGAGCTCTGCTATGGAGGTGCCACATCTCCTCTTCACACTTAAGAATAGAATTTCTCTCTGTTTCACTATGTTTCAAGGATGAGAAAAGTTCTAAACTATTAGGATCCTCCATCAATAACCTGGTACAGTGTTTAATCTCAGCTTCCAATAGTAGCAGTTTCAATCTTTTTTTTTTATTATTCTCCTTATACCAACACTTGGTTAATTTTTTAACTACCTGTATCTTCCATAGTAGGTGCAACTGTTTATTCTCTTCCCGAAGGAACATATGATCTTTCCAAGTCTTGTGAATTAGGTCAACATAATCCTTCTCATTGAGCCAATCCGTGTTGAACTTGAAGGGAAAACTTTTGTAAAATGGGAGTTGTTACATCTGGAAGCATATTGGCGCATGGTCATAAACGAATGGGGATTCGACCCAGGAATGATAATTTCCAGCCACAAAAAGGAGATGGTCTTACACAAGAAATCTATCCAGCCTCCTAGAAATAACATCCTGTCTAGACCAACCATTCCTCCAGGTAGGCGTTAACATAGCTGGTTTAATGTCCACTAAATTATTTGACTGAAAAAGAGTTTTAAAATAATCATCCATATTCATTATGTTACCAGATCCTCCCCAGGCCTCTTCCTCAGCCAAGATAATATTTAAATCACCTGCTAAAATAAAGTTTGGTAAACTTAAGACACCACTTTCATCGATCAACTTCCAAAAAGTAATTATGTTCTGGAAAGGCCCATACAAATTTAAAAAACCAGCTCCCGATTATTTGCTATGTTTCTTCCATATAGTAAAATACCACCAGCCAAATGAGCAGCTTCTAAAATGAAAATAGAAGGGTCCCAAGTGGCTAATAGACCTCCATATTTTCCCACGGCGCTGATAGATAAAGCAACCCAGGAGGGGCGTAACGACTGTAAAAAATCTCTAGCCTTCACATCACTGACCAAAGTTTCTTGAAAAAAAATAATCTCAGGACGAGTCTGATCCAAAACTCGACGAACCGAGGCTTCTTTGAGGGTGCCTCCTATCCCTCTGATATTAAGAGAGCAAAAGTTTTTCCAATACTTAATAAGACAAGTGACGAAACATTTGATTAATATATTCACCTGGAACATTTAAGATGATGGGAAGTTTGTAGAATACTTAATAGAACAACCGAACTTTTTCAACAATGGGAAGTTTATTGAACGAACTTTTTAAACTATTAACAATTATATAAAAGTATGAAAACTTGTCAACATCTTGTAAACATGTTTAAACTCTAATTTCAACGTATAATCTAGATCGCCACTTCTCTTCCTCGAGGCCAAATGACGAAATTGTCCATATCTAGTCTATTCCCCACCTTGAATCTTCAGGACAGTTTGGACCAGAAATACAAAATTTTTATGAACTTTGATCAATCACAGAAACGAACGAGGAGCACAAAGGTTCTCAGCCAGATCTTGTCGCTAAGCGATGGCATAGATAAAGAGAAAACAATGCATTCAATATTTGCATTTCACCATGTTCAGTCTGCTCCACCTTGATGGGTTTATGTCTCACGAGGTGCTCTACCACTCGCACAGATGCGCTCTACAGTTTGTGTTAGTGTTTTTATTACGCCTATATAAGTACATGCTAAGGATTTGAATATGTGGGATTGATGCACTTCAACTTTACTTTTTCCCTTTTTTCTGACATCTAAGGTGTTGTGTGAGTGCATTTGCATAACATATAATAAATAGATGGATTGAATGTTAGAGTGGATTGAGTGGGAGGGAAAATATATGAGAAGTTGTAATATTTTGCAATTGCTTACTTGTACATTCAAAATTCCAGAGAAATCCATTCCCAACAATGTAGCATGATCTCTTAGATTGGATTCCAATTTAGAAATGAAAAAATTCTTTCACAAACTTTTAAACTTGAACTTACCATTTTTGTCCCTTAGCTGATCTTTAATATTTCTATTGAATTTAATTATAGGTAATGGGGGAATTTGATAACATTCACAGATAAGTGGGACAGTTCACGCCAGTTATAATTGAACTCCTTTGTGTGTTCATTTGGGTAGGTTAATAGAGGGAGGGATAGATTCTTTTCATGGAAGGAAGGGGTGGCATCTGTTTGTGGGGAAGGAAGGGAGAATGCCAATCAAATGGCTAACCATATAGATCCACAACTTGATGAGTGGAAATTGGTTGGGGATGAAGACCAATGCCATTATTACCTCCCCATTCTGAATAAGTGCCATTTGAGAAAGAGATTTAGGTGACTGCCTCCAATTTGTAGGATTCCCTTTAACAATAAGTTCATTTTTTATCCCCTTCACTTATTAGTTTTTGCAGGATGGTTTGTCTGTTTATTTATGTTTATAGGAGAATAAAGTAGGGAAATTGGTTTTAATGTTGAGAAAAGTTACCTGGCTGGTTGAATTGAAGCCGCCATTACACCATCCCAGTATTCTACTCTAGTATTGAGTGCGAGCTTCAGAAGTGTGGGTGAATTTGTAGGAGTAATGATACCAGCAAGGCGACCACCGTGCTCGTGTGACATTATCGCCTCCCCAACTTTGGATTGGTCTCACCTAAGAAAGAGATTTAGTTGACAACCTCCAATTTGCAGGATTCCCTTGAATAGTAAGTTCATTTCTCATCCCCTTCAATTATTAGTTTCTGCACTAAGAAAGAGATTCAATTGACCACCTCCAATTTGCAGGATGCCCTTAAATAGTAAGTTAATTTATCATCCCCTTCAGTTATTAGTTTATGCATGATGGTATGCTTTTTTATTTATGTTTTTAACATTGAGAAAAGTTACCTCGCCGGTTGCATTGAAGCTACCATGACACCATCTCGGTCTAATGTTCCAATATCATGTGTGAGCTTTAGAAGTGTGGGTGAATTTGTAGGATTAATGATACATGCAAGGCGACCTTTGTGTTCAAGGAGTTGGCCTACTTCCCTTGGGGTTTTCCTTAGCATGGACCTCACCCATGCACACATCCCCATGGGAGATGGAACTTTTGAGGTATTGTACATTCGAGAGCGAGCTGACAAGCATGTGACTAATCCCAATGATCCTAACTATACGAGTGAATATGAGTTTGATGAAGTCCCAGACAATATGGATTTCAACCCATAGGACTTTCCTTTTATGCAGGGGGACTCCATAGACATGCTTCTCCCAAGGACAGATGAATATAAAGAGAAACTTGCAAAGTTCTAGGGAAAAGAGCCAGGGTCTATCCAAATATTAAGGAAATAAAATAAAGAACGTGAGGAAGCCATCAAAAGGACAGTCAAGGTAGTACCTCCTTCTTATCCATACATTGAGAATATACCTTACATCAAATACAGTGAAGGAATTGTTTCATTTATGTGGGACAAGAAGAAGGGGAAGCCCAAATATGACCAGAAGGATGATAGCTCATGGCTTGGCCCTTACATCATCAAGAATAAGTCCAATAAATAGAAGTATTACTTGACAGCTTTGGATGGGATAAATATGTCATTACCAATGGATGGGTCTCTTCTCCGACCCTATGTTTAGGTCACTTGACTTCTTCAGGGCCCATGCCCCAAATAAGTAGGTAGGTCATATTACTTTCCTTGGATTTGCATCTTGATTGCTCATGTTAGTTTAGATGCATTTCATATTTCATTTTTCTCTACTTCCATATCGATTCCATGCTTAGTTTAGAAATTTTTGAAAAAATGATAAAATTTTCTCTTTTAGATCAGTTTCATTTTTAGATTTTGATATATATGGACAAAGGATGAGCAAAGCCATCCCACTACTAACAAGTTTGTTTTATTAGTGTGTGTAGGCATAGGTATACCAAGAGATTACGTGGTTCTCATGCACTCTACGGCGAGCACATGTCCCCAAGTAGGACCCAGATGTTATCCCCAACTTATAGGAATAAATAAGGAGGCGATGTCTCGAGGTTCTCAGGTTCCATACATGGAGTGTCGAGAGATGACATGACTAGAAGTGTCCACTTTCACATATGGAAACCCTCTCTATCACCACACGTTGGATCCATTGTCAGAGCATCCACCTCACTAGCTAGCTTTTGGAAAGCATTTGGGTCTTGCTCCATGCGATACAAGTCAGGTATTGTGGCAGACAATCACCCTAATATTTTAGGCATTTAAGCATGTTGTATTAAAGTTGCTTTTGATTATAGAACATCTTCTTGGACATTATTGTTTTAACCTTGTTTCACCTTGGTGAGTGTCGTCAATTTTCTAATGAGTGGCCAACTTTTGGGGAAGGGGTGTATATGGGTGTCTCTTGAGGGGTCATAATACCATTCCAGACCATACTTATCACATTCCCATCACATTGTCCTCTTCTAGGACCTTTGGATTTAGTGACCCAAGAAGGGAATGTACCTCATTTCATGGGAAGAAGGAGCTAAAGGACGAAAGGGATGATGGCTGGAAAAAGATAAAAGCCAAAAATATAAACCCTCCAAATGCTCGCCCAAAGAGGTCTTGAGAGCAATGCAAATTTTCTCCTAAAAAATATCAAAGATGTGCAAAAGAAAAGTAACACTATATAAATTTCCCCACTTGTTGAGGTGTGTACACCCATGCGGTGTCCCTTTCTTTCCTTGCATATGGCACTATGTGTACCTCTAGCTCCAAGTGGCCTTGTGGTGTTGCCCCCCAAGCTAATCGATTTCACTCTACGGAGTACCCAAGGTTTTTTACTATTAATTAATTAATGGAAATTAATGGTCTTGGAAAAAGGATGCATTGAAAATGAAGGTGCAACACAACCTCTACAAAGGCACCCATAGATGAGACAATGCAAGCCCTTGTATGTCATCAAACCCATTGACCTATGAATTATAAACCCCTATCCACCTCATCATCCACTACATGACCTTGAAGGGGCATCCTTGGGAGCATCCCCTACTTGAGGGTTTTTGTCTACCCAATAGGATTTTTATGACACCCCTCCCATACCTAAACTTGGTCAATTGTATAGGGTCTTTGAGAATTTGTTTAATTTGATGAGGTAGTTTTGATGAAATTTTTTAGGTGCCTTGTTTATTAGATGTGATTTTCACTTGCCATGATATTTTTACTTGAGATCCTTGGAGGGCATACCTATTTGTTTTGTCGGACCTTTCTTGGTGGCCAATTTTGGGAGAACAAGCCTAGCTTGGGATTCCATGGGGAAAGAATACCATAGGTTGGGTTCCTAGGGCCTACATGTTGGATGATGAAGATGTGCCTTTGAAGGCCTAGAATACATCATGGATGACCTTACCTAGCCCCTATTACCCAAAAGAATTACCTAGGAGAGGAAAAACATCACTTTTGGAGGCTTGACGTCACCTAAGGCTAGGGTTTGGTGGTGATGGACTTGTTTCTCATTAACACTAGGAATGATTTGACTAGAGGAGGCATGGAGAGACCTTGTCACATGAAGAGGAGGCTCAAGGAGCCCCAACGACCTTCATTTTCTTCTCCAACGACTTGGAAAAGTATCAAAACATCCCCCTAGAGGGGTGACGTATTATTTAGGGTTTTCTTTTATGTGCAAAGTATGAATTGTTTTGTATTATTTTGGTAAAGGCGAAAAGTAGGGGTTTTTCCCCCCATTAATTTGTGTTTACCCTAACCTAAGTGGCCAAACTATGTCTTAAACATTTTGTATGAATAGAGATCAAAATCAAATCATTTGAACATAACTCTCCCATTGTGAGAAGACTCTATGGCTGAAATTTTCGCTATACTTGTGCATTTTTGGTCTCTCTCTCTCTCTCTCTCTCTCTCTCTCTCTCTCTCAAATGGTTTTTGGTGCTATATCTTGGTGAATTGATGAAGTGAAGTGATGTACACCTCTTGAAGGCTTATTCTTTTTCTCTTGGATAGTAATCTGCATGGTGAACTAGGGTTTGACATCTCTTTTCTTGGAAGTGGTAAGGAAAATATG
>SNQJ01S0240297.1:0-13550 GCA_010110895.2 Picea sitchensis
CGACTGTTGCCTCTACAGCTCGCGTGGACCCCCTTTTTGTAGAAAAAAGAGAACTAAAGTGCAAGTACCGACCCTCCTGAACTTTGTTGTGTTGGCAGGATGTATGTCCAGTGGAGGGAAAGGGAGCATGAAATAATCAGTGAGTTGGTTGCGGGAGATCTGAATGTCGTGGCCGTGTTGATGCAATGTGGTTTGTTGAAGTTCTTCCTGTGTCCATTTATGCAAGTGCAACCAAGGCTACTGAATGCCTTGATTGACTACTGGCACCCTGATGCAGAGGCCTTCATGCTAGAGGGGCAATCACTGGTGCCCACCACCGAGGATATCTATTTTTTGACTGGCCTCTCAAGGAGAGGGGAACCAGTCAACTTCAGGACGTTTCCTGCAGGACCGAGTAAGATATTAGAACTGATATCTGAGCACTGTGAGGCTGGGACTAACCATGCGGGATCCCAGGTACCCATCAGTAAGATCACTAACCTATCGTTGCAGGAGATATTATTACTGATTGGGTGGATTACCGGCCCAACAGCCTTGCATCAGGCATCTCGCGCACAGATGAACTGTGCTATCCAGTGCTTGAATGCACAGATTTTTGACTGGAGTACCACACTGCTCGAGTGCATGAAGAGGCAATTGATAGATTGCCGACATCGGAGACAAAGGAACTTCGGGTTCAGGACGATTTTGTGTTCATTTTTCTTTGAGAGAGTTTCGAGCTTTAGCCCTCGGGAAGTAGTATGAGGACATCGGGCCTCTTTTCCTGCAGTGTGTAGATGGGCAGTATTATTTCCGCGACAGGGTGGTGGAAGGACCAATGAGTCCTTCGATGATGACTTCTTTGCATGGCTGTCGTGACAGATCCCTGTGATCGAGGATTACCCATATGCAGGGATAGATTTTTCTAGAGATCCTGAGATACTCGTGCCTCCTGGTGAGGAGCGAGGGGAGATGGGTAAGTCTCCACCTTTGTAGTTTTTTTGTTTGCATATGTAATTTTTTTATGTCATTTTCGTTATATATATCATTTTTTTTGTATGCCAGAGTATTTGACGGGTATACATTTGTTGCATGTAAATGTGGGACCCGTGCAACTTGCCGATTATGCACGAAACATGTGTCATCCTCGGCCAGAAGCCGTAGCTGCCGCCACCAGGGGAGCAACAGTAGCAGGGAACCTCCCAACTGGGGAGGCTGAGAGAGTCCTTAGACGAGTTGAGTGGAACTTCATTGCACTCACTCGCACAGTCCCGATGGCAGAGATAGAGGACATGCCACCCTCCATGCAGCCTCATGTAGTGGGGGCACCTCGGACGTGGGTCTGATTGTTTAGGCATTTAGCCCATGATGTGGACTATTATAATAGGGCCCATAGGCCCTAAACCTATTTAGACTTTTTACGTGCCACGAGCACTAGTTGTATATATTTTTTGAGGACATAAGCCCTGTGACTCGTTATTAGTCCCATTTTTTAGGTGCTTGCGTCCATCTATGTACTCTGGTTATTTTATGATGTTATATATGGTTTTTTGATCTTTTGTGTCTTATGGATCACGTGTGCAGAAATGTATTTACATGCTTATGTCAATGTTCTTTCATATGTGTGCAAGATGCCAATCTATAATTTGATTAGCTAGAGTATCTGTAATTTGGTTTCATCTCCTAGGAACATGAAAATATGTAATATAATCAAAGTTTCATTCTAAGAGACGTACCCTAAGGAATCTTCGGTGTAAAGTTGGATCATGAACCCGGTATACTCTGTTTAGCTGCGACACAACTAGTTGAGCATCGAGATAGAATCGAAGATGAGAGATACCCAATGACAAGGCGTCACGAAGCAACTCAATAATTGCACTATACTCGACGACATTATTTGTGGTGTCACCTAAGAATATACCTCCGAAAGATAAAAACTGGCCCTGAGGTGTAAAGATTACCCAAGCTGCAGAGGCAAGCCTCCGAGTGTGCTAACTAGCACCATCTGCATACCCAACGAACACCTTGGAATCACTTGACATCTGCCATATTGACGAAAGATAACATCAATGACACGTCCATAACACTTAAAAGAAACTAAAAAGTAATAGTACAAATACTATACATATGTTACAAAACGTTACCCACAATGACCTGCCTATGAGTAATACTTCTTGAGGTAGAGCCCATTTCTAGGCTCCGCCAAAGCATTCCCTTCAAAATCAACCAGATGATAAGCACCCTTCTTTAATACCTCTTTTATGATGAAGGGTCCGAACCACATGGGTTTGAATTTTCCTGCCCCCAGGGGGTCCTTATCTTGGTCATAGACCAGGACAAGGTCGCCTTCAGAGAAAATACGAGGATGAACGGACCTATCATACTGATACTTGACCTTATGTTTATGAGCCTCGTTGGCCAGGGCCACATCACGACGTTGCTCAAGGTGTACTAACCGTTCTTCAAGTGGAGAAGTGTCTGGCAATAATTGTACTGCCAATTTTATCTTCCAGTGGAGAAGTGTCTGGCAGTAATTGTACCGCCAATTTTAGAGATGGATCCGGAGATTCTATGGGAAAGACAGCTTCCAACCCATAAACGAGTTGAAAAGGTGAAATTGGTTGCAGCCTTAACATTTTCAGTAAGCCCATAATGCCGAAAGTATAACATCAAATGCCAATTTGACTTACCGAAGTTGATAGTTCACTATAGAATGGTTTTAAGAGTTTTGTTTACAACCTCTACTTGTCCATTGGATTGGGGCCAGTAAGGTGATGAATGTTCTTGCCTTAACCCACGCTTTGATGTTAATTTGGTCATCATTTGTTCTGAAAGTGACCGACATGGTCGCTGACAATCTCTCTCGTGATCGAACCTTGCTATGATCCGATTGAATAAGAAGAGATCTCAGGTCTCCATCATTTTTTAACGTTGGCATAGCTTTGACCCACTTAGTTAATTAGTCGACAACTACGATGCAGCTGCGCCCCCTTTGGTCAGGACGGGCTGCAAGTAGTAAAATCAATCCCCCACTTGGTGAAGGGACCAACCGTGTTGGAAAATATGTACCGCATGCTGAATGGCATGAGAGGAAGAACGTACGAGTGGATTGTTAGCATATTTATAGGCAATGTATACTTGTCATTGATGGCAAGTACAATAGTGGTGATGGCTTGAGTACAACAATGATGATCGCTAGAGCGTTGCAGTGATAATCGGGAAGAGCAGCAACTGTGATTCGTTGGATATCTTTCTGAATTCCCGATGGTCGTCGGATCTAAATGAAGACAAGAAGAGATCAAAAGGATGACAGATCTCGACGTTAGATCCAATCGCAGGAACCGACCATCATTGGATCCAGGAGAACCTGC
The DNA here is from genome assembly GCA_010110895.2 of Picea sitchensis. Classification (NCBI taxonomy): domain Eukaryota; kingdom Viridiplantae; phylum Streptophyta; class Pinopsida; order Pinales; family Pinaceae; genus Picea; species Picea sitchensis. The sequence continues at coordinate 3,351 of SNQJ01S0240297.1, forward strand.
TCATTCTTTAAAGTGCAAGGAGAAGGAGCTTAATCAATAGGAAAAATCGCGGGATCTTCATCCGGAGCCGCCGATCAAGATTGATTATGAACCGTTGATCCGACTTCGGCTTGAAAGTTTCGAGGATCGCTGCGGTTGGAAATGTCAAAGAAACAATGCAACCGTGGACTCCGATTGACATATACAAAACTCCATCGCATCCGGTTACATCAAATCAAGATCACATATGAACGGCCGATCCGACTCATCGCCAACAAACTCACGTCATCTAGGAAAACGTGGGATAACCAGGTAATGACAAGTGTCGACCGATTCAACATGCCAAGCACACATGTAAGTCACTTAATCAAGGTGATATGCGGCGCTTATTTAACACATGTGACGCCGCGACGACACCTTGTCGGAAAGCCTGTGGATCGCGAGTTGACATGTCAAAGATTATTGACATCGAATCCTCGAGCATCGGATATGTGAAATCGTGGATAATCTCGAGCTGGCCGATATAGTTGAATTGACCGTTGATTCCAAATTTGACGGAGTTTCGGGGATCGAGTTGGAGATGTCAAAGTTTTAACATCAGGAACTCGGATTGATATGTGATTTCATGATTTAATCGCAGCCGCTGAATAGAGATGATCTCATCAAGTTGATCCCACTTCACGGCATCCAAGATCGAATTTGAAGTGACAAAAACACCAACGCCCAGAGTGTCGAACGCTGGCGAGTGAAATCCCGACTTTAACTGAACCGCCGATCTAAATATGATATGGACTGCTAAACCGATTGCATTATTGCACTCTTTGTGGATCAGGATTTGTAAGTGACAAGAACATTAAACATAAGGAATGTGTCAAATGCTAAAACCTCGATTTAAAGGCATATTTCATTACAAAGTTCATCCAATCCGTGGGATAAACTTGGAATGTGATCGAGGGTTAATATTCTCACGCTTAACTCCTCATCATTTTACTTAATCATAAAATAAACTGACTCATGATTGAAAATCAGTTAGCATTTCAGTTTCTAGGACAGTTGTCCTTGTTTTGCCTAAGGAAATGCAAGTGGAACCGTTTCTGAAGGTGTGTATAAAAGAAAACAAGACAAACAACGTGTGGTTGGTTGTTCAGTATGAAAAAATGAATGAAACTACAAGAAAAGGAAAATCATAGAATATGTAGTGTGAGATGGAGAATATACACAGTGTAAGACGAAACTCAAGGAAGAGTAACTGAAGATGAATAAAACTTGAAGCAGACTAGAATGACAGAACAAGTTGAAAAAGAGAAAAATTGCAGAACAGACAGAGGAAGAGGAGAATTGAAGAACAATTTGTAGAAGATCAAACTTACATAACAAAGAAAGATTGGAAAGAACTGATTTATCTGTAGTCAGTATTCATTCCTTAATATAGGAGGTTGGGAGGATCATATCCCCGAGGTTCGGGCGGGAGTTTGAACACGTGAAGTTGTAGCCTTATCCGGCTGCACCGTGAGAAACCGTGGGTATGTGGTGGTGCTAGTGAGAATCGTGTGTTCTCTCTGCTATACAAAGTTGGAGCCCGTAATCGGAAGTTGGTAAGCCTAACTACTGGTGCCGGAAACATATAGGGAGTTGGTGTTTCAGTGGTGTGCTAGAGAAACCAGGAGTTCAGGTTTCCTTCTATGGGTGCTAGAGAAACCGTGGTAGAGTTAAAAGTCAAACAAGTTGCGCTCTTGTAAACACTGTGTAGTAGCCTCACATTGAGTTGGTGCTCAATTAATGATGATGTACAAAACTTTAGAAGATCAGCCTATCATTTCAAGAAGAAGAGGTTTTCTCCCTTTATGGGTTTCGTGAAAATATGTCTCTCTGTATACTTTATGTGTGACTGATGCCTTTTAATTTTACTTTCAACCGCCAGATATTGTTGATGATCACTTCAAGAAAAATTAATAATATTTTAATAGACTTAAAATTGCTTTACATTAGTAACAAATGATTCACCCCCTCCTCAGCTTGTTTTAGTAATTTCAACAATTGCATGTAGAGCACCTTTTATTCAAAGGTTGATTTGTAAGCTTAAACATGACAAGTCATGAAGGAACTTCTAAGACTCCTCGCTTTGATGGAACAAATTTTGCCTTCTCGAAGATTAGAATGAGAACATACTTAATGGCCTTTGGGTGTTGATGTCTGGATGGTAGAGACCTGGATATAAAAGCCTATTGTGCTAGCTTCCAAGGATGATAAGTTAGAGTTTAGTTTCAATGCTAAGGGGATGAATGCTATCTTGAATGGTCGTATAAAGATGAGCAGGATGCATCTTGATACTTCAAAAGCAATGTGGGATAAACTTATTAACAACTATGAAGGAAATGAGAAAGTAAAAGATGCCAAACTTCAAACATACGATTGAAATTCTGGAACAACTAAAGATGAATGAATATGAAACAATTAGCAAGTATTTTTAAGAGTTGAAGATCTTGTAAATGCCATGAAGGGTCTTGGTTTGATGATTCACTCTAGTTCATAATATTTTAAGATCTCTCCCCAATATATTTAATCCAAAAGTCTCGCATTGTGAAGAATTAAATGATCTTAAAATCCTGTCCATTGATCAACTTCTAAACTCTTAACTCAAGATATGAAATGAGAATTAACAAAGATAAATCCAAAGATTAGAGAAGCATATTTTAAAGCGGACAAGAATACTAATTCAGAATAAGATGATATTGAGGCAAAAATTTTGATAAGGTTAGCAAAGGATAATGAAAATATTTGGAAGTTGCCCTTCAAATTTTTAATCAGGTAAGATAGTTCATTTTTCATTTAAGTGTCCCCATCAGAAGGACCCTAACTCTCATGATGAAAATAAGTACAAATAGAATAAATTTAATAAGAAGAAAAAAGTTTGTTGCAATAATGACAAATTAAGACACCGATAGTGACTCATCCCTCGCGGAAGATAAGGCAAATGACTTTGCTGCTTATGGACAAAGAGGATTATGATAATAAAAGAACACGCAGCGGATGATAATGATGAAGAAGTTGTGGTTGATTTGGAAGGAGAACTTATCAGCAAGTAATCGGAAGAAATTGATAGATTCAAAACTAAGAACAGAAGCAAAAACAATTTCGACATGGTTTGAGAAAGACAAGAAAAATCCCCGAAGGAAGATTTCTCTCTGCTGAAAGTGGAATTGAAGAGGCAAAGAAAATAGAAGACAAACTGAAACAACGCTTGTCGAGAAGAAAGTGTGAAGCCTAGAATAAGAGATAGTAAAGACTAGAAAAGAAATGGAGAAATTCAAAGGATTGTATTATCAAAATATGCCAAGTATAAAATCATCAGAGGAATTAACCTCCATCCTAAATCGGCAAAGAAGTTCAAAGTTGAAAGTCGGATTGGGATATGAAGAAGGATCAAGTAGTGGTCATCCAAGTAACAAATAATCTATCAAGTTTGTCAAATCTCAAACATTGACAAATACCACCATGTAGAGACAAAGAAAGAAAATGAGCCATCAAGAAGAAAATGAAAGGAAAAACCCGTAACATAATTCTGTAGACCGTAAAGTTGATCGGCACAAGAAGTCGACATCCTCAAAGAAGACATAAATTTTCAAGGTACAAAGATTTTTCTATGGTTATTTTTTTGCTCTACTTTGGTCACAAAGCTATAAACCGTTTCTTTAAGATTTAGATATGAACAATCAAGATATTCAATGAATAACTATCTTCCACAACAAATATTGTGAGACAACCAAGCAACAAACAATCACATATTATAAATCATGTGATGACTGTGAGAAGGACACATGTGAAACACAACAACATATATATGAGCATAAATAATCATTATGATCTATTATTCAATGAACCAGAATGTTACAACCATCATAACTATGGTCATAAAGCTCACAGACCGTCGCTTAAGGAAATACAATTCGATTTGATTCCACTACCGAAAATGTCAAAGTATGGAAGAAGAAAGTGATGACAAGTGTGGACTAGTACTATCAACCCAAAGGAAAATAATCCCTCGGTATATTGACAAGTGGATGCTCCAAACACATGACTCGAGACAAAAGTAAGTTTCTAACTCTAAGTGATAGAAAACTAGGGAATGTAACTTTGAAATGATGCACCTGGAAAGATAAAGGTAAAGGAATTGTCGATTTGTGTAACGGAAAAAGAAAAAGCTCAAGATGTATTGTTTGTAGAAGTTTTGAAACATAATCTTCTTAGTGGTAGTCAATTCTGTGACCAAGGGTGTGAAGTTATTTTTACTACTAAAGATTGTAGAATAAACCCGGATCTGTGTCACGAAGGTAAAAGGTATAAGAACAGAAACAATGTCTATGTTTTAAAAGAAGAAAAAAGAAGAATGAATATTAAGAAAATATGATGAAAGTTATCGTGGCATAGGAGACTTCATCACCTAAATTTTGATCACATTATTAAACCAAAAACAATGGGGTAGTAAAAGATTCAAGATATCAAAGCCATATGATCTCATTTGTAAACCCCGCTGGCACGAATCTTACCACACTCAATTCACTGAAAAAACTTCCTTGAAACGTAAAACCTCTTCGCTAGTACATGGATTCATGTGGTCCATCAAGGAAAGAAGGCGAGGAAAAGAAAATTACTTATGCTGATTATTGATGACTATTTTAGACTAATTTGGCTGCCTTTGGAAAAAAATTGAAGCATTTGAAAAATTCAAGGATTTACATAATCAATCGAGAATCAAACAGAAAAATATTAAAGGCAGTAAATTCTGATAGAGGAGGAGAGTTCAACCCAGAAACTTCAAAGAGTTCAGGATAAGCATGGGATCAAAAAGAGAGTACACAATCCAAAGACTCCACACAACAAAATGGAGTTGTTGAGAGACAAAATATACTTCCAAGCATTGTTGAAATGGCAAGATCAATGATGAATGAAAGGAACATACCTACGACATATTAATAAAGCAATTCATACATCTGCTCATATCCTTAACAAATCTCATCTTAGGACACATAGTGACAAGACTCCTTATGAACTTTATTTCAGGACCGCCAATCAAGCATTTTAAAGTTTTGGAAGTAAATGTTATATCAAGAACAATGATGAAAAATATTGGCAAATATGATGACAAAGGTCGATGAAGGTATCTTCTTGGGTTATACTACAAATAGTAAAGGATACGTGATAAGCTACAATAAGAGACTCCACAAACTAGTTGATTGTATAGATATAAAAAGTTGATGAAGAACCAAGTCGTAAATGTAAGCAAGTATTTGAACCAATAAATAAGATATACTTGAAGTTGAAGATGAATAGGTCTAAGGATCGGAAAGAGAAGAGTCTATATTAGATGAAGATACAAATATTCAACCTGACACAACCGCCAAAGAAGCAAAATCATCACCAAAATTATTAGAAAGAATCATCTTGAAAATCGACAATTGGGGATATAAATGAAGGAGTTCGACAAGAAGGAAATTGATTAAACACCAACAATCTCATGTTGCCTTTTATCTATGATCTAACCTAAATTGTTGGAGGAAGCTAGTCGAAGATAACTTTCGATTAGAGCAATGAATGAAGAGCTTGATCAAATTGAGAAGAACAATACTTTGGAACTTGTTCCTAGACCAAGATAAGAATGTAATAGGTTCCAATTGCGTCTAAGAATAAAATGAATGAAAAGGACAAGTTGTTAGGAACAAAAGCCGATTGGTTTGTAAGGATATGCACAAGTTGAAGGTCGACTTTGATGAAAACTTTGCACCAATGGCAAGATTGGCTATCGAATCGTTTCTTTGCTTTTATTCCCTTTCTTGCTAAGAAACTTCAAAGTCTATCGATGGATGTTAAGTCAACGCTTCTTAATGGAGATCTAGAGGAAAAAAGTATATGGAGCAACCTCGGTTGATTTTCATTGACATATAATCCTAATTATGTCTGTAAGCTGAATATGGAATTATATGGACTAAAACAAGCACCAATGAGCTTGGCATTATAGGACAAGTGGACCCTACAAGAAAAAGGGTTCAAGAAAGGTATTGTTGATGGAACCTTTACATTAAGTCTAAGGTGATAATTTAATAGTTGTTTGGTTTATGTAGACATATGCTTTTTGGTTGTACTAATGAATCATCCGTCCAGTGCTTTGCTAATTCTCGCGGCAAACAGTGAATTTGAAATGTCCATGATAGGAGAACTGCTGTACTTTCACCTACAAGTAAAACAAAGCTCAGCCTCTATTTCTCAGCAGCACATTTGAGAGAGATGTCAAGAAATTTCGATGGAAGATTCCTATAGTCGCAAGACACCTATGGTGGTTGGTTGCAAGTCGAGTAAAGATGATATCCACCGATGTGGATCAAAGGACATATCGCCAATGATAAAATTTCCTCAGACATCGCAACATCCCATCCTGACATAATGCAATTTGTTGGAATGGTAGGCCGTTTTCTGTCCGCTCCTAAACAAAGTCATTTGGTAATAACAAAATAATATTTTACATCAAGGAACAATGAATTATGGTCTATAAAAGTCCTAGAAATTAGAATTTCCAATTAATTGCTTATTCGTGATGCGATCAAGTAAATCAGGTGTTGATGAGAGAAACACTATGGAGGAGCATTTTCCTGGCTGACTCATTAATTGCATGGCTTAGTAAAAGCAAGGATCCATTTCATTATCATCACAAGTAATACGCCGCTACTTGTCGCGACACAAATTTTATGCGGATGATAAAACTCTTGCAGATCTCAATAAATTACATCATCCTATTCCACCATCATGGATAACACAAGTTCCATTAGTGCCTCCAAGAATCCCCGCTTCATTCCAAGAGTAAGCATATTCCAATAAAATACAATTTTCTCAAAGAACAATTTACAAACAGAATTATATACCTTCTACAAAACATATTGGCCTATATCTTTACTAAACCATTAGTAGTGACTCCTTTTCGATATCTTTGTCAAAAGTTAGTTGCACCTTGTGTCTAATTCATCCACGCGGTCAGGGAGTACTTTCATTGAATATCCAGCATTTTTCAAAAATGCCTATAGCTGGATTGGCGGCTCTTTGCAACATCAAAGGAATAAGTTCTTCTTTGACATTGATGCCAAGGGGGGAGAAAAGAGTCCGAGAGGAGAGTCGAGTCCGGAGTCGAACCGGAAGACAAGGGAGTTCAGATTTTCCATCAATGCCAAAGGGGATACTGTTTGCAAATATGTAAATGCATAAATCTAATGCATGGAGTAGAGGAAGAATGTACTGCAGGATTGTTACATATTTGCACAGAAAACATACCGTCATTGATGGCAAGTACAAAAGAGTGGTGATATTTTGAGTACAACAACGCATGATCACCGGAGCAAAGGCAGTTGATAATCGAAGAGATCAACCGTGGTTCGCTATATATCTTTCCTCAATTTCTCGATGGTCAGCCGATCCGAATGAAGACAAGAAGAGCACAATGAAAAGGAGGACAGATCTCGTGACGCTAGATCCAAGTGCGTGACCCCAACATCATTGGATCAATGATAAACTGCACGCTCTTTAAAGTGCAAGGAGAAGGAGCGCGACCGCAAAAAGGAAAAAATCAAGCATCGATGAGTCAGCCGATCAAGATTGACTCGGAACCATTGATCCGACTCTCGCTAAGCTTCGAGATCGCGCGGTTATTGAAATGCCGCAAATAATGCAATAGGAATCCATATTTCTTGATATGAAAAATCCCGACGCAATTTGAGCCGCCAAATCAAGATCACATATGAACCATAGATCCGACTAACGTCAACAAACCACGCCATCTAGGAACATGTGGCACAACTAGGTAAATGTGACAAGTGTCGACCGATTCAACATGCCAAGCACATGTAAGTCACGAATCAAGGTGACACGTGGCAGTTATTTAATACATGTGACGTCAACTGCACGCATACACCTTGTCGGAGTTTTGGGTATCGAGAGTTGGACATGTCAAGATTATTGACATTAGGAATCCCACATCGATATGTGAAATCACGAATCCGAGCCATCATATTATATTGAATCCGACCGCTGATTCCACCCTCATATTTCGTGGATCGAGGAGTTGGAGATGTCGTTTTTAACATCGTGGAACTCCAATTTCGCTATGCGTGAAATCACGATTTAATCGCGTACCGCTGAATAGATGCGGATCCGGACCGCTGATCCGGGACTTCACTGAGTGTCGAGGATCGGAATTTAGCGACAAAAACACCGAACGCATGAGTGCCTAAATCACGATGAGGAAATCTCGACTTAATCTAAACCGCCATATCTTTATATGATCTGGATCGTTGATCCGACTACACACGGAATTTTCGTGGATTGCGATTTGTAAGTGACAAGAACATTAAACATAAGGAATGCCGAAATGTAAACCCGATTTAAAGGCATTATTAATAAAGTTCATCCAACGGCATAGACAAATTGGAATATGATTGGAAGTTTACTGTTCTCTCTCACAGTTAAACCCTCATTTACTAATCTGTTAAAAGAAATGGACTCATTATTGAGAATCAGTTAGCATTTCACTTGCTAGGACAATTGTCCTTGTTTTGGCTAAGGAAACGCGGGCGGAAACCGTTTGGGAGGTGTGTATGAAAGAAAAATGAGACAGTAATGTGAAGGGTTGGTCGCTCGAGAAAATAATGAAACCGTAAGAAAGGGAATAGGAGAGGATGCTCTGTGATGAAATTGGAGGATATGTGCAGAGTGAAATGAAAAGGGTAGAGGAGAATAACAGAGCAAGGTGAAGCAAGAAAGAATGACATAAAAAGTTGATGCAGAGCAGAATCAACAACGTGATGAAAGAGGAGAATTGGAACAATTTAGAAGATCGCATTTACATAACAAAGAAAGAGTGGTAAGAATTGATTTATTCATGTAGTTGTCTGTGTATTCATTCCTTACTATAGGGAGGTTGAGGCTTGGGAGGACCTGTTATCCCCGTGAGGTCTGGCGGGAGCTTGAACATTGTGAAGTTAGAAGCTTCCATCCTGGCACGAGAAACTAGGATGGTAGGTGGTGCTAGTGAGAACATGTGTTCTTTGTTATACAAGTTGGAGCCTCTGTAACTCGAAGTTGGTGCTTCCATCCACAGCCGGAACATAGGAGTTGGTGCTTCCCCAAGGGTGCTAGAGAAACCGTGGAGTTGGAGATTCCTTCTAGTGGGTGCTAGAGAAACCAGAGAGTTGGTGCTCTTAAACAAGCTGTACTTTGTAAAACGTAGGTAGTAGTCTCACATTGAGTTGGTGCTCAATTAAATATGATGTACAAAACTTAGAAGACTCCCTATCATTTCAAGAAGAAGAGGTTTTCTCCCTTTATGGGTTTCCTCATGAAAATCTGTCTCTGTGTATACTTTATGTGTGACTGATGCTCTTTGATTTTACTGTCCAACTGTTGTATATTGTTGATGATCACTTGAAGAAAAATTAATAATATTTTAATAGACTTAAAATTGTTTAAGCATAGTAGCAACTGATTCACCCCCCCTCTCAGTTGTTTTAGTAATTTCAACAATTGGTATCAGAACAGGTTCCTTTTATTCAAAAGTAGATCTGTAAGCTTAAACATGACAAGTCATGAAGGAACTTCAGCCTCTAAGCCTCCTCTATTTGATGGAACAAATTTTGCCTTCTGGAAGATTAGAAAGAGAACATACTTAATGGCCTTGGGTGCTGATGTTTGGGATGTAGTAGAGACTGGATATACAAAGCCTGTTGTGATAGCCTCCAAGGATGATAAGTTAGAATTTAGTTTCAATGCTAAGGGGATGAATGCTATCTTGAATGGACTGGATGAAGCTGTGTTTGTAAAGGTGATGCATCTTGATACTGCAAAATAAATGTGGGATAAAGTTATTAACAGTTATGAAGGAAATGAGAAAGTAAAAGATGCCAAACTTCAAACATACAGATTGAAATTTGAACAACTAAAGATGAATGAAGATGAAACAATTAGAAAGTATTTTTTAAGAGTTGAAGATCTTGTAAATGCAATGAAGGGTCTTGGTGAGAAGTTTGATGATTCACTCTTGGTTCAGAATATTTTAAGATCTCTGCCTGATAAATTTAATCCAAAAGTCTCTGCAATAGAAGAATTAAATGATCTTAAAACTCTGTCCATTGATCAACTTCTAGGAACTCTAACTGCATATGAAATGAGAATTAACAAAGATAA
>SNQJ01S0240298.1:12239-23977 GCA_010110895.2 Picea sitchensis
CTCCTTTGGGTCTCTGATCTTGTAATAAATATGCACCTCTACCAGAAGGAAAACCCTGACACACTCGCCATTGTCATCGTTGATCAGGCACTTCTATGTGTCCATGTGGTCGATGAGCCACTTCAGGAGTTCTATGCAAGGAAAAATTGGATTTCTGATATCCACCATGTGTAGTTACGACCGTCGGATGTTTGGAAAAACTTCATCCTCAATCTTTCTCATATCAGGGTTGCTGTGCAGGATATATTCTGAGAATTCTTCTCAGCTGATCTTCTTGAAGAGCTCTCCCCTATGCGAGAGTACCACCTTGGTCCCTTTGCTTTCCTCTGTGTCTCCAAAGGCTAGAGGTTGAGTGAAAACCTTATTTGTAGATGTCCTGATGACCAGTTCCGGCCTTGGAGAAAATTCTAATTGTTTTGTTGGACCTAGGGAAGAGCCTTCTCCCACCTTTGGTTCTTTTAGCTTGGGCACCCTCGACGATCGCCTAGTAGTTGGATTTCTTGGAGGAATTTTTCCTGCAACCAAAATCAATCCTTTAGGGCATGCATACAAAGTAACACTAGATCAAATACGTATATGAAGTGTAAGCAGAAAAATCCAGAGGTACATACCTGTAAATCTTACTAAGACTGGTTATTTGATACTCACGTAGTCTCAGTAGCTTTTGAATTTCTTGGCTTGCTCCTTCTGATGCTCTGAAACTCCTTTTCACATAGAATGGTCTCTTTTACAATGGATCAAGAGAATTTAAATGGGGAATAACTTACCATGTCACATTGACCAATTAATTTGGGTGATGAGTGAAATTCAAACAGATATGTCTCCGAATCTCTACCAATTTAATTCATCGAGGGTTTACGGCAGAGGCGCAGAGGGTGAAGTTTTCTATCGATAATTTCAAATGGTGTTTTTGATTCATATAAGAAATAGTAAATAATGTGGGATTTGGCATTAATTAACCTCTTAAAAGCTCAGAATATAATCGTATCTAGCGCTAAAACGTCCCATCGTGTCTCTTTCTCAGTGGGTAGATCAAGGATTGATGATGTGCTATGGATGTTTTCATTGATATCCCTCTGTGAAAAAACTCTTACGCCGATTGATCTCATCGTATGATGTTGATGTGGAAAAATTGGCTTGGGACGTGTGGTGTAGAAGACTGGTGACTTAAATCACGAGTATTGGTCAGACTCAGGACTTTCTTCAAGTTGTGTGCTCTAAAATAAACCTGGGATTGCCGATGCTGAAAGATATCGGTGATCAAAGATCAAGGATAAACCTGTCGTGTGCTTTTCTTTGGATTAGCTGCTTCAAAAACTCTCGATGCCGAGAAGCTTAGGGAATCGATGATCGAGGAAAAACTTTTAGCATGGTCGAAATGTTCATCGTGATTCGGTCTTCTCTGATGCCAACAAGCACGTCAGGTATCATCTATCGACAATAGTATTTCTTTATTTTAAGTGTTTACTCCTTTTTCCTTTTACCGATGTCGAAGGGGATCATCTATCGACGATGTCTGTAGGTGATACTCGTAGTGAAACAAAATCTTTCTTTCGTCGATGCCGGTGAATATCAACACTCGACGAGTAAGGTTTTCTGAGTGATTCTTTTACACATCTTAATTCCTTCCAATGTTGAATTTTGGAGCACATTGGGTGAAGTGTTTTGGCTATTTGATTTCTTATTTAAGTGTTAATCCTCTTCAATTCATGGGATTTTCATAAGTTATACAAACTTGAATAGCTATCGAGAGTCAAGATAATAAGAAAAGACAAAGCATTTCTCAAAAGAAAATTGAATTCAGACAGTGCAAAGATTAAGTGGTACCCAAAAAGTGAAAAATTGACATAGGATTTTTAGGGTGTGTTGAGTGCTCAACACTTTCATACTTAAAATTGCATCCCAACCATTTATCTAGAACAGAAAGAACTGAGAGCCATTGATTTGGCTCGACCAAGAGAAAAAATAATCTAAGTCTTTGGTAATGTCATGCCGATGTCATCTTGGACACATGGTGACTTTATATTGGCCCTCAATGGCCCTGATGTAGCAGGAAAGCATGCCACATGTCACCTAGTTTTGATATGATGACTTATGAATCTGGTGGGTTCCATGTGTCCACATGATAACATTATATTGGCTCTGCGCTAGGTATGCTTAAACATATAGAAATGAATATGGACTATCGATTGGATGGTACACCCATCGAAGTGATCAAGGGATAGGTCTCAATAGGACTCCGATGAGTTAGACTCCGACGACGGAGACTCCGAGAAGGAAGACTCTGGCGAGTGAGACTCTGAGCTAACTAGAACCGTTGATTAAGAGTCAGGTGAAAAATCGTTTACCTACATTCATCCGATCAGTCAGGGTCTACAATATTGTTGGTTCTTAGTTCCTATGTCGTGGTCTTGTGGTAAGCCCTTCGGTTAATGAAAAATAGGTATTTTTTGGGGTACAATAGGCCTAGTTTGACCTTCGATAAGAACTCAATGGATTAAATATTTCCTTAGGTTTAATATCCCTAGGCTGAACCCAAGTTGTAATGTACATATAGGCTAGTGAGGAAATATACTTTGGGCCATAGTTCCTTTGTATATATGTTTGAGGTTGAGTACCTGTGTGATTAGGCTGGAGAGCCTAGATGCTAAAAGTCTAGTGATCCTCACATTGTAAAATGTAATCAAACACGATGATACTAATAAAATGCATCAATGTTGCAGGCCAACCATGCAAAATCGATAGGGGGATAAACTCCACTAGAAAGGGAAATGGGGCTAAGAGTCTAGGAAAAGGGGCGAAGCCAAGGGGGGGCTTAAGCCAAGGAAATATTGTAATAAGATTTCCTAAAGTCAAATGTCATGGAATATGAATTTATCCTAATTTATTAATATTGAGGAATGTATCACCAAGTGGAGCACATATAGTTCCTAGCTTGACAGATGTCAAGCTAAAGGAATGCAAATATATTGTTGACAACTTAGTGTAATTCAATTTTTTTTCCCATTTCATTATTTCCATCACTCTCTCATGTGCACACAATTATCTACCTTCCATTTCATTATTTCCATCACTCTCTCATGTTCACGCGGTCATCTACCTTCCATACTTGTAATCTTGACCTCCCTATTGTGGAGTTAACAATGTTGTAGTTCTTGCCCCTTCAATTATTGGTGGATAAAACAAAGGAGGAGAGTGGATGATAGAGACACCCTACCTGGTGTCTCCATTGATTACTTTATATAGCATCTCAATACTTCCATTCTACTATGAATCCTATAATAAGTTTTCCCAAGATCCTATTTGTTTTATGTATAGAGGTTTTTAGCTAACCCTTCAATGATGTCTCTACCATCTTTAGCATAGATTCTGGAAAACTTTCCATGTCCTTGGGCCTTGTTTTTCGATATCTCTTTTAAGAAACATTTTCCAAGAGTCGATCACATTCATGGATCGACTTATTAGATCTTTTTCCCAAGTAGGTTTCTTCTCTAGAGTGATTTCGAGTCAGAAAAATAGTGGGAAGGGTGCTAAAATCATGGCCCTTATATTCATAAGACTAGGCACTAAGAGAAATAACTTAAAATAAGGTGCAAAGGTTTTTTCCTTTGTACTAGACCACAAGTTCTTCTCTTATGTCCAGGTGACTTTTCCACTATGACCGAGCATTAATACAAATGGTGCTAAATGAACTAGTGCCTACCTTATTCTTCCACGAACTTGAGCTTATGACTACATGCTAACCCCCTTAGTCTCCTTTCAAAAATGGTTGAGTAATATAGGTGTATATCGGTGGCCACCAGCCTTTTCCAACTAGCTCAAAACAACTTTCTGGCAATTTTGGAAATTTACTATTTTTAGCAGGTTTTAACTTTCGAGGCCATTTTGAGGGCCTAAATGAAGGTTTTTCCATATATAGGTTCTCAATAATATCCAAAATCATGATTGATCCCAAAACATGAATCTCCTCGACGATACCTTTCCAACAAGCTATCATACGCCTAAAACGAAGATCGTATGCAAAAGTTACGACCCATGGAAGTTGATGTACTAACTTACCCAAACGGGGCCCACATGACTTTTGGCGCTTCATCTCCTAGGGTTAGGTTTTTGGATGTATAGAGTTTTTAGCATTCTTGTTTATTGTAAAAATTCCTTCAGAGCCTCATTGTAATCATCTTCTTGTGAATGTGAGTAGCCATCACATCTCTTCTTAGAGATAAGCTGCCACCATTCTAGCAAGTCTTTCACTCTGTATTTTTAGAGTCTCTGTACATTTCTTTCATTAATAGAAATCATGTATTAATGTATATCTGTGTTTATGGTTTCATCTCTGATACATTTATGTTATATTATTGGATATACACAATATCTTTGTGCATTTCCTTATTATATCTCTGCTCTCATTTCGTGCCGAAAATAATTTGGATCAGTGGTATCAGAGCAGGCCGGAGGCGGTCGCTCTTGATAATTTTTCAGTGCATGTCTACGACAAGGTCTAAGTATAGAAGTTGGAGTCTCGAGCTTGTCTTTAGGACAATCGCTCTTTCACACCCAGAAACCCTCAATGGAATTTGAGAGAAAAGAAAATCAAAGGAACAGACGATCTTATCAATCTGTTGCTTGAAAGCTCTCACGTGATAGAGGATGAAATGATGGAGAATTTTCCATCCTTAGCTTTGTGAATAGAGATCGAGACATATTCATTAAGAAACCACTTTGGAAGCACCTTTTCAGGGGCTGAATTTAGTACGATATTCCTGTATTTGAAGGACAGATGGATGGAGAAGCCCTAGAAAATAGTTAACTCTACTAGAAAGTTATTTCTCTGTTCACAATTTTTTGACAAAGAAAATATAACCTTAGCACTCCTTAAAGCTCTCCTCATGTCAAACATTGGTAGAGGAAACTTACTGGGAAAAGTTCCACAGAGGGTCGAATATATGGGGTCGATCCCAATTGAGATTTTTTGTGGATGTGAGGAACAGTATTACCTGTTGGAAACTATGAGGACACAGTACATGAGATGGACCACCTGCGGCAAGAGAGAATGGCAGTTTGGAGTTCACCAATACCTTACATGCCTTGTGCACCAAGCTGGAGTATCAAGGACTCGAAGTGACATTTGGTTCTGAAATGCCGTGGGGCTCTACACAGATGCATCGGTGAAATGGATTTTACGGACATCTCATCACTCAGTGCTTCATATCAATATGCTATTAAATTGAGAAGAAATTTAAGCACCCGAGCAACAAAATGGGAATTGAGTCTGCAAATCCTAGCAAAGTATGAAAAGACAGCCCTAACAAACAGTCTCTCAAAACCAGTCCAAGACATGAAATAAAGTCCTGAGAAGAAAAGAAGGACAAGCAGAAATGGTGAGTTCGAGAAAATATACAACTGCTTACCAATGAATGTTTATCCAAAACAAAAGTCATTGGTGTTCGAATCAAAGACAAGAGTCAATTCCCTAGTTCAAAGAATCTGATTAAAATAATGGTAAAGGATATATCATTGACATGGACCCCACTGTTATTGTCGCTATTGCAACAATTCAACCAGAAGTATCAACAGATCCTGAAGAGGGGCATATCCTGAAGAGGGGGAGTCCATTTTTCATTCACAGATGTGGGTGAAGGGACGGCCATTTATTGTTGATAGCAGAAGACAAAAGAACCTCATCTCAGCAGAGGTCTTCAAATGGTTGGGATTGTCGACAACACCACACCTACAGCCATACAACATGATCATTTCACCAAGGAAGAGAGCTCTGTGTCATCCAATAGTGTCTATTATCATATGACATCCAACCCTTCAGGGGATGAGGTATTATGTGATGTTGCCCCACTGGATGTCTGTGATGTTCTCTTGGGCCAACCATTATGTGGAGATTCCATGTTTTTATAATTCAACCTTAGTGTCATTGTTTCTTTGGGCAGTCATCTCTATAGAATCAACAATTCAACCAGAAGAACCAACAAATCCTGAAGAGGAGGAGTGCCATTTTCATTCACAGATGTGGGTGAAGGGGACCCGACTGCATTTTATTGTTGATAGCAGAAGACAAAAGAACCTCATCTCAGCAGAGGTCTTCAAATAGTTGGGATTGTCGACAACACCACACCTACAGCCATACAACATCGAGTGGCTTCACCAAGGAAGAGAGCTCTGTGTCATCCAATAGTGTCTATTATCATATGACATCCAACCCTTCAAGGATGAGGTATTATGTGATGTTGCCCCACTGGATGTCTGTGATGTTCTCTTGGGCCAACCATATATGTGGAGATTCCATGTTTTTTATGAGTCTCAACCTTGTAGTGTCATTGTTACTTTGGGGGGTCATCTCTATAGAATAAAAGAGGTAGTTCCAACTATTGTTCCACCTAAAAAGTGTTACAAGGTAGTATCTCATACTACAAAATTCAGCTTCTTCACAATCTGTTCAAAAGGGGAACATAATGACACTACAACCACTACAGCCTTTCCCCCTGCACCTTCTATCCAACAGAAGAAGGTCGAAAAGGTTGAAACAAAGAACAAGGATCCCTTCTACACATGTTCCTCTCATGTAGCTCGACTTTTTTAATAGCCTCATCTTCAATAGGTTCATGAAAGACTTCCACAAACTAAGTAGCGCGACGTCTCCAACAATACAAGCAGCTCACAAAGATGCAGATCCAGCAAATGATTTTCCCTCTCCCCCGGGAACTCAACGCAATGGAGACCATTGCTTCCTAATGAGGGAGGATTGATCCTGGTGGATATCGATGGCCACCCACATTTTCCAACTGGCTCAAAACAACTTTCTGGCAATTTTGGCAATTTACTATTTTTAGCAGGTTTTAACTTTCGAGGCCATTTTGAGGGCCTAAATGAAGGTTTTTCAATATCGAGGTTCTCAATGATATMTRAAKGCATGATTGAGCCCCCACAATGAATCTCCTCGATGATACTTTTCCAACGAGCTATCATATTCCTAAAACGGAGATCGTATGCAAAAGTTACGACCTTGGGAAGTTGATGTACTAACTTACCCAAACGRGGCCCACATGAATTTTGGYGCTTCATCTCCTAGGGTTAGGTTTTTGGATGTCTAGGGTTTTTGGAATTCTTKTTTATTGTAAAAAGGCCTTCAAATCCTCATTGTAATCATCTTCTTGTGAATGCGAGTAGCCGTCACATCTCTTCTCAGAGATAAGCTGCCACCATTCTARCGAGTCGTTCACTCTATATTTTTACAGTCTTTGTACATTTCTTTCATTAATAGAAATCGTGTATTACTGTATACAAGTGTTTATGGTTTCATATCTGATACATTTCTGTTATATTATTGGATATATGTGATATCTCTGTGCATTTCCTTATTATTTCTCCACTCTCATTTCGTGCCGAAAATAATCCGGATCAGTGGTATCAAAGCAGGCTGCTCTTGATCAATTTTTTTAGTGCATGTCCCCGACGAGGTCCGAATATAGAAATTTGGGTCTCGAGCTTGTCTCTCTTGAAGACAATCTCTCTTGCACACCCAAGAAACCCTCAATGGCAGAAGAAAAGAAAAATGATGGAGCAGACGATCCTATCAATCTGTTGCTTGAGCAAGCTCTCATGCGACAGAGGGACGAAATGATGGATAATTTTGCCCACATCCTTAAACACTTGTTGATAGAATCAGGCGCGTCTTCATCAAGTGACCACTTTGGAGGCACCTCACCTTTCAAGGTACTAGTTAATTTTGGTATTCTTGTATTTGAAGGACATGTAGATGCAAAATCCCTAGAAAAATGGTTAACTCTGCTAGAAGGTTATTTCTCTGTTCACAATTTTTCTAACAAAGAAAAGATCACCTTCACACTCCTTAAAGCTCTCCCTCATGTCAAACATTGGTGGGAAACTTATTGGGAGAAAATTTCCACATAGGAGTCGGGAATATATGGGGTCGATCCCACTTGGGATATTTTTGTGGATGCAGTAAAGGAACAATATTACCCTATTGGCAACTATGAGAACTAGTACATGAGATGGACCACAGTATGGCAAGAGAGGGTACAAGTAGTTTCAGAGTTCACCAATACCTTCCATACCTTGCACATCAAGCTGGGTATCAAAGACTCTGAGCGATATTTGGTTCTAAAATATCGTGGGGCTCTACATAGATACATCCAGACTGAAATGGATTTTTTGTACATCTCATCACTCGGTGCTTCTTATCGATATGCTGTTAAAATTGAGCAGAAATGTAAGCACCAGAACAAATGGGAATTCAGGTCTGCAAATCTGCAACAACCAAAGTATGACAAAGACGACCCTAACAAATGGTCTCCTGAAAACCAGTCCAAGACACAGGAAAATAAGGGTCATGGAAAGACAAAGAAGGACACCAGAAAATGGTGTGAGTTCCAAAAAATCCCCTGGCACAACACCAATGAATGTCACTCAAAATAGTCATTAGTGTCTGAGATCAAATACAAAGAGACGAACCCTGATGCAGAATCTGATTCTGAAAATAATGGTAAGGGATAAATCATTGGCGTGGACCCCACTGCTATTGTCGCAACTGCAAAAATTCAACTAGAAGAACCAACAGATCCTGAAGAGGGGGAGGACCTTTCTCATTCACAGATGTGGGTGAAGGGGACCCTGCTACATTTTATTGTTGATAGCGAAAGCCAGAAGAACCTCATCTCAGCAAAGGTCGTCAAACAGTTGGGATTGTCGACAACACCACACCTGAAACCATACAACATCGGGTGGCTTCGCCAAGGATGAGATCTCCGTGTCAGCAAACAGTGTCGATTATCATATGACATCCAACCCTTCAAGGATGAGGTATTATGTGATGTTTCCCCATTGGATGTTTGTGATGTTCTCTTGGGCCAACCATATATGTGGAGATGCCATGTTGTTTATGAGTCTCGACCCCGTAGTGTCATTTTTACTTTGGGGGGTCATATCTACAGAGTACAAGAGGTAGTTCCAACTATTGTTCCACCTAAAAATTGTCACAAGGTAGTATCTCATACTGCAAAATTCAGCTTCTTCACAATCTGTCAAAAGGGGAACAGAAGGACACTACAACCACTACAACCTCGCCCCCTGCACCTTCTATCCAACAGAAGTAGGTCGACAAGGTTGCAACAAAGAACAAGGAGCCCTTCTGCACACCTTCCTCTCATGTAGCTCAAATTTTTGAACAACCTTAGCTTCAACAGGTTCATGACAGACTTCCACAAACTAAGCAGCACGACGTCTCCAGCAATACAAGAAACTCACCAAGATGCAGATCCAGGAAATGATTTTCCCTCTCCCCCAGGAACTCAACGCAATGGAGACCATTTCTTCCTAAGGAGGGAGGATTGATCCAGGTGGATATCGATGGCCACCCACCTTTTCCAACTGGCTCAAAACAACTTTCTGGCAATTTTGGCAATTTTCTATTTTTAGTAGGTTTTAAGTTCCGGGGCCATTTTGAGGGCCTAAATGAAGGTTTTTTGACATCAAGGTTCTCAATGATTGTTGAAGGCATGATTTATCCCCCAAAATGAATCTCCTTGATGATACATTTCCAACGAGCTATCATATGCCTAAAACAGAGATTGTATGCAAAAGTTACGACCCCGGGAAGTTGATGTACTAACTTACCCAAACGGGGCCCACATGAATTTTGGTGCTTCATCTCCTAGGGTTAGGTTTTTGGATGTCTAGGGTTTTTGGAATTTTTTTTTATTGTAAAAAGGCCTTCAGAGCCTCATTGTAATCATCTTCTTGTGAATGTGAGAAGCCGTCACATCTCTTCTCAGAGATAAGCTGCCACCATTCTAGAGAGTCTTTCACTCTGTATTTTTACAGTCTCTCTACATTTCTTTCATTAATAGAAATCATGTATTACTGTATATCTATGTTTATGGTTGCATCTCTGATACATTTATGTTATATTATTGTATATACGCAATATCTCTATGCATTTCCTTATTATATCTTCGCTCTCATTTCGTGCCGAAAATAATCCGGATCATCGAGTGTGGCTTTAGAAACCATAGAGAGGAATGTGAGAGAATGTGGGTTCGACATGTGTCTCTGCTAGAAATCGTAGGTTTTACCTTTCGTAAATTGGCATCATTATTAATCTTCGTGCAACTTGAAATAAAAATATATCTACACCATTTATTTCATCACAATCTTTGTTGGTCCTGATCCCCTTACGATGGTTTGGATCATTGATCCTGCTAGTGATCAACGATATCTGGCTGAAATTCTCCTTATTGGTTTTAATTATCTTTTGCGGGCTATTCCTCTACAACTCTTGGGTTCATGCTCGGATATATGAGGTTTCAAAACCTCCTCTATCTATGTATCTTTGTATAATAACGATCCATGTGATCTTCCACGACTATGGAATTTTCTCCTCTTAAATTCCTCTATCTTCAACCTCTGTCTCTTGGTCAATCACAACTTGAGTCGATGCGAGTTATAATAAAACTCAGTCTCCTCTCTTCCATCCCTGTCCATCTCCTTTACCTGCAAAGAGACATATAAAATGCCAAGATTCCACACTTATGGTTTAGTTTTCTAAATTTCACAATCACACATACACAAAGATCTCATACACAATACATAATTTTCTCATTCATTTATCTCCACACATAATTACATAAGGCTCCACAACCTTCTGGCCTGATTTACATTACAAAGGCCCTCTTGTTAGACTATGGTCATCCTTGGCTCACACCTCAATCCTCATGATCTCTTCACTCTAACTCTACCTCCCTTGTCGTAGGCTTACAAATATATACCCAACCATGGTCTGAAGCTAATTCTCATTTAGATCCATAAAATCCTCAACAAGTTCCCTAAATTGACTCATAGATCCACCAAATCCTCTAGGATCCTTCAATCTCTTTAAATCTCTTCTAGATCTGTCCAAATAGAGAAAATTTGTTTACATATCATCCTCACACAACTAAATACATCTATAGTTAGAAAAAAATCTCATCCTTCCTAACTATCACATTCTTCAAGAACACATGTTCATAAATTTAGTGAAAATACATCAATTCATTAGGGAACCAACTCCCTTGGTGATTTTCGAGAGACCCCCTAGGTATACTCTAACTGACTAATTATGGTAGCTTGAATGCTCCTACACCAAACTCCCAAGGTGAAAATATTCATGGTATCCTGACCATGTGTATATTCTAATGTAATCCTCCTAGATCCCATAATTTATGTTATAGTTGTCCATGCATCCCTTAGTGTTATTTTGTGTTTTCTACTTCTCCAGGTCTCCAAATATTATGTTGTTGTTGTCCACTTTCCTTGCTGATGAAAATATTTTCATTCATATTCATTCCATTTGTAGTTGTACTCATTCCTTTGTAATTCCCCCTATTAGGCATTCTCCTCATCAGCCTCCACAATGCATCAATCTCTTCATCCAACTTCATCTTTGATTCTAACTGCTCAAGTTTTTACTACCATCTTCCACTTGTTGTTGCATACTATATTTTGTTTCATATGATTGTCTCACAATTAGAATATAACTTATTACCTCAATTTCTTCTTCATCATAGACATAACCAATTTCCTATTCTCCACCTTCCTTTGGGATACTTTCCTCCTCATTCTTAGAAGATTCACCTCTTCTATATTGGTTATTTTCTGGTTTCCAATTCCTTACAACTTCCCCTGGAGTAACTGCAATGCCTTGAGCTGAAATTTTATTTTCAACATCTTCTTCA
>SNQJ01S0240299.1:0-13466 GCA_010110895.2 Picea sitchensis
TTCTATCTCTCATTTGAACCATAACGCACACCATGATGCATCGATCTCGAACGGCTCCACTGGTACCTCCACGGTGCGAGTTGGTACCCGGTACCGGCATCCTGTTCCAAGAATAGCAATGGTACCTCACCCAAGCGATATCAGTCCCATTATCAAATTAATGTATCAAAATGCATAAAAATAGTTTGAAATACAAAGATACCTTAGGTGACCCTTTTGAATGGTAAAGAGGTGTTGATTATGTCAAAATGAGGTCAAAAGAGTGGTACTGGCATATAATTGGAGGTCTGTGGTATATAGTATAGGCAAAGAGCATGGTCAAAACCGGGGACCAACAAGAAGGAGGGTGTTCTTCAACAATCTCACAAGGAGGGCGTTCTTCAATAATCATACAAGGAGGAAATTCTCGAATGCTGGGTTCTGATATAATCTGTACTTCATCACTCATTGAGTGATGAACATAATCATCAAGCGAAGCCGATGATTCTGTTGTAACTCGTGTACATTCCTCTTGTAATGATAAAATGGTTGCTTGAAATTCCTTGCACAAGGTGAAACCTGGAATACATACCTCCGTAAATTATGGTAAGGTTCGAGTATGAGAAAAATTAGGACGCTCTGTGGCAGCATCTAGTACAACCCTGTTGATGCCTCTCTTAGATTTTCTTGTAGGATGACATTTTCTTTTCTGAGACGATTCAATAGCAGTGATAGTAGGGGTCTGAACTACTGTTGCAACACGAGGAGGGTTGCTTCTGTCGATTCTCCTATGAGATTCTCATCTATATTGACGTTTGGTGTTCTGAATTGAGTCATTGGCAGATACAGTAGGTGCTGGAACTGTTGTTACAACAACAAGAGGGTTTTGAGTTGTTGTTGGTGCCACAGGAGAAGAAATCGAGGTACTTGCAGTTACAGTGGAGGCTGGAACTGCTATTGCAGTGGATCGCTTTGACCTGGTTCTTGTCTTGGGTAGTGTAAAGACAGAAGGAAGGGTTTTCCTTTTCTTAGCTTTAGGGGTCAGAGGGAGTTCTTGAACAAACGTTGTTGCAGCAGGGGGTTGCGGCTCATGAATTGGTCCAGGGATTGCGCTGTCAACTACTAGCTCAACCACAACTGAAGGCATAGGGTTTAACTGTTTTGTTTCAATACTGTTGAGGCGTTTCTGAGCGGTGTGAGAGGTGCTTCTAATTTTGCGTTTGGTATTCAAAGTTGACTTATGGGAAGTTATAGTCGGGGTTTTAAGTGCTGGTGCAGTCGAGGGCACAAATTTTGACTGTTCTGGGTTGGCTATAACAACAAGCATAGGAATTGGTTGTTCAGGGTTGGGTATTATAGCAAGCACAGGAGTTGACACAGGCACTTCAGGTAATGGATCATTAGGGATTCCCATTCCTCTATGAATCAACAACCCTATGAGTCTATGATTGGAAAGACAATTCATGGGGTGCTTGGATTTCTTGACAAAGTGAGCCATATTATGCAAGCAATGAAGAAGGTAATAAGGAATGTTTATTAGCTTCTGATGTCTCAAATGTGACAATAAAACAAAATCAAAAAAATAAACAATTTGATATCTCCCTTCGCATGTAATGTACCTTTTGACGAATTCTGATACCTTCCCCCATGGATATGGTAAGGAACTGACATCTACACCTCGGCCTTTCGTCTGCACTCGCTCGTTGCCCATGAAAAAACCCTTTTGTGTGTCGGGAAGATGTGCTTTCTTGTTAAACCATTTTGCTCCTGTGGTTGGCAACCCTGTCACAGTAGCTATGCTCTCTTCTATCATTGGAATCCACACTCTGTGCACCATTGAATAACCGTCTGCGAGATTCTAATTGAACTCTAATACTTCTTCTTCATTAAACCCGTGCAACTTCTTAAAATAATAAATCCAACCAGCCTGCAGAAATATTTGAAAAACATCTGGGTGCAGCAGCAATGCATCCAGATTTTCTAGTTCATATCTCACGGGTGTTCCTCCCATGACGTTGTGTTTGTATTCGACGGTGAATTAGGAGGAGAAACCAGCACCTAAACCAGAGACATAGCAAGGTGAAAGATGCATTTACATTAAGAGCGCAGTGTCACAGCGAAAATAAGGGTGGTTGAAAGGTGGCGAAGGTGAAATATAAAAAGGGATTTTTCTGTTAGGTCGACATGGATTTTTCGTTCCCCCCCCCCAACTAATCCGATGGGATCGCAGTTTAATGAATTTAGGACAACCAGTAGGTAGGCATCAAAGCGTGCTTTCATATCTATATCACTTAGACACGTAAGATTAGTAGCGTACCTCATAACTTACCGCCCGAACTTAACTACATTATCCAACCGCTCTGAAACGTGAGAAATGATGATATGACAAGTGGAGCATAAGTTGAGTCATTTATGTGGTTGAATAGTTGGAAAGTTGTGGATGTGGAGTTAAGTAATGATGAAATGACTCTTGTTGGGACAAAGACAACATAAAGTATTTTTGAAAAATGGCGGAAATTTGGACAAAACAACAATGTTACCATATGTAGAAATGGCAAAAATGCTAAAGAAGGTGGGTGAAGCAGCGGAGAAAATAGCCCAAAGGAATAATAGTAGTAGGTGTATCATCAGATATTTTGGCTGGAATGGTGGAATTAGGTGTAGCAACATGTAAATCGGCCAATTTGTCGTAAAAGAGTGTAACAACATGCAAGGCAAAAGAGTCGGGAAAATGGTGCAACCGCATGGAAATCAGTCATGCGGTCGGAAAATGGTGTAATGGTACATGGTCATGTGGTCAAAAAATAGTGTAACGATACATGGTGTAACATCACATGGTGTAACAACATGTAACCCCTCCGAACACAGAACCACTTAGTTTTTAGGAAGTTTTTCAACTTCTAGAAACTAATCCTTTGGCTTCTTCTGTTGTAATCTACCTTGTTGTTCTTCAATTTATCTGCACACAAGTAACTGTCTGATACCTTTCTAGGCTAAATTTATTAGCATAGCAAAGAAACATAAAAAAAAATTAAGCAAAAACAGAGAAATTCAAATTTGCAGAGTTTATTTATATACAAGGTGTTATTGAAAGCAAAAAAAAGTTCTAAGGTTCAGAAGGGGAAGGAGCAAGCTCCTTTCCTTTTAAGAATTGATAACCTGTATCAATTGTACATCGAGATTTAAATTCTACTTTGGACAGTGGACGCTGATACAAATGCAAGAGATGACCATTTGCATGTAACTGTGTATTAGATCCATCAATAGTGACCAATCGGATTGTCCCATTGGGAAAATCAATGTCTACCTCGTAAGGTCCTAACCATCGTGTACACAACTTACCTTGGAATTCTTTAAAGCGCGAATCATACAACAGAGCCCAATCTCCCTTTTTGAACAATTTCTTCTTGATGAGTTGGTCATGCCACTTTGTTATCTGTTGTTGAATCACTGTGGTTTGATGAATAGCGTCCAAACGCTTCTCATCTAACTCATTGAGCTGCTGCAGTCTGGCCTTCTGTGCCATAGTCAAGTCGAGATTGACTGCTAATGCATTTCTTAAGGTTTTGATTTCGAATTCAATAGGAAAAACAAGGCTCTGTCCATATACCGGCTCATAAGGAGAAAAAATAGTTGTGCTCCTCCAAGTAGTTCGATAAGCCCATAGAGATTCATGCAATCTATCATACCAATCCCTACGATGTGCCCTCACTGTCTTATTAAGAATAGCTTCTATGACTTTGTTGCTACTTTCTACCTCGTCATTACCTTGTGGATGGTATGGAGAAGTTGTTCTATGCAAAACATGATATTTACTGAGTAGGGCTTCAAACTTATGTGATGTGAAAGGGGGTCCCCCATCAGTTACTAATTCTCTGGGAAATCCAAACCTAACAAAGACATCTTCAAACAAGAATGCTAAGACAACTTCTTATGAGGCCCTGATGAGTGCTTTTGACTGATCCGAAAAAAGATCTTTTAATGACTGTGGTTGAGTTATTAATTGCATGCGTTTATTAACCATTTAAGAAGATGAATGAAAGAGGATGAATTTAATGAAGGAACATAGAAGCCATAAGACAATATACATATTTGAGTATAATCATGAATAACAACAACAAACCATAACACAAATATGATAACGGAGTTCGGCAATCTCGCCTACGTCTCTGGGCCTTGTCTCGGTGGGATTGCTTATTTATGTTCGAAGTTTAAAAAGTAAATCGCAATAGTTCCATTAGGCTACAAGACTGATTTGGTATTGTTCTTCCAGATCTCTATAACCCAATAGAATAAACGACACTCAAAATGGATGACCAGAGCTCCCAGAAATGGCCTGCAAAGATCTGCTCCTCAACAGCTTCCCTGCATAAAAATGGCTTTGTCTTAGCTTTGCTTCAACATAACTATGATCTGACTGTCCTCCTTGGCCTCAAACAGGCCTGGTTTTTATAGATCTAAAGTTGGTTATCCTTCCCCAACTTCCCCCCAAAATTTGGGCTCAAAAAGAGCCCAATATCTCCCAATAATGGCCAAAATCCACTATTACAGGCATAAAATCAATTTAAAAATCCCAAAACTATGCAATAAAACCCACTCTGTAACAAAAATTCAATAATACATAGAGTGTCCCTCTAACCTGGCGCACACCCCCTTAGTTCGGTCATATGGTGACTATTGATGCGACTACACCCATAAAACACGCACAACCATGGTCATAGCCCCCACATATAAGGTGGAGCGGTGCTAACAAACCATGTGCTGGAGGTTTAAATAGTGGTGGCCACACACCTTTACACCGTGGTCATGTCCGATATAATAAACCGTGGGCTGGGGCTTATCCCCAACCCCTTTCTGCCCCACTCTACACAAAACACCCCTTTATTTAAATTCAAGTGAGCTATATTAAACAAGATATAATATGGCGCATTGGTGCTGGACCATTGTGAAGGCTTTACGTTGGTGAAGAGGTCTCTGGTTCAATTCTCATTCACTCCAAGTTTTTTGCATACAACTAATCAGCCAACCCATGGGTGCCACGTGACAGCCCATGTCTGGGCCACGTGGCACTCCGCCATTTGTTGTCTTTCGATGCCACGTTCAACATGCTATTGGTCCCTGTCACTGTCCAGTCACCTTACTGCTTGTGCTACCACATGTCGCTTTGTTGATGTTAGCATGATGACATCAGTAGGACATCATGCTGACATCATCATTGACTTTTTCTAGTTGACCTGTTGACTTTTTCATTGTTTGGAAAAACGATCAGAGTGCGATAACTTTGCATAAGGAGCCCGTTTGAGAAAGTAAATATATGGTCGGAATCAGCGCGACGAGCCGGTCGCAATGAAATTGGTTTTGGTCGATTCCGAGAAATTTCATTTTTGAGCCTTTTCTAGACCTAGGAAGCCTCCTTGATCCGATTCTAGATCATTGCCTCTACCCACCTGGTCATGTAATCTGTGCAGACCAATATATAGACTTTCTGATTAGAAGGTGGGTTAATGGGCCCTATAAAATCCATGGCCCATCTCTCAAAAGGCTCTAACACTACTTGAGGCTGCAGAGGCATCTCATCCCTGTGATTTGGTTGACCCATGCATTGGCAACTGTCACAGGATTGGACATATTTATTTGCATCTTGAAATATTGTGGGCTAGAAATAGCCCATCCTCAAAATATTGTGGGCCAGAAATATTATGGGCCACAAGTAGAATGATTATTATACTCCCCACCCAAGTTCAATTTCCGCAAGTGACATGTCGAGCTTTTAATGAATATATTGTTGTAATGGCTTTGAGTCTTGTTATTGATCAGCCTTATGCTCTCAAGATTCCAGGGTTTTAAGTACTTGGGGTTTTTCCTCAAGCAATGTAACCTAGAAAAAACATTATGTATGGAAACAATAGTAAAAATTTACATTTTGCATTGTGAAGATCTTCCTATCTTCATCAAGATTTGATTCGTAATAAATATTTATAGAGTTAGCATGGCATTAATATTCATTTTATAATTAGAATTAAGTTGATCAATTACTTGAATTGTTTACTTTATGACATATGAAATTAATATTCACTTTATGTTTAAAATTAACTTAATTAATCATTTTCTCAAATTCCACTAGTGCGATTGGTTTCGAAGGGCCTTGTTATGTATGGTGATCCGGGTTCAAAACTCCATGGTAGTGGGAGGAGACACATAAAATCCAACCATGTTAAGGGTTGGTGTGGCCTAGGCCAGGTGCGATCCTCAGGTGATTTTGATGGCTTAGATGCCCGTGAGTTACGATTTCTTAGACCATAAGTTAATCCCGCAGGTCACGTATCTATTACCAAAAAAAATAAAAAATAAATATTCAATTATTTTCATTGTTCACTTCATGAATTGAATTAGTAAAATATTTTTAACGAAATCCATGTTCAAAGTACATCTCTAGATTGTCTTTTGATTTCAGAATTGTTTGAGGTACATATGTCGATCATATTTTGATTTTAGAAATACCATCAATTTATTTATATTAGTTTGTATGGCTATTACTTCAATATAGTAAATGAAATTACATAGTGCATTTTGATTTTATAATTATCATGAATTTACTTATGTTAGTTTTTATGAATCTTATTAAAGGTCAAATACTACAAGGTGCAAAACTCTATGGATGAAAGAATTTGTCATCTTTGTGATACTAAGACAATGGAGGATGATTTCTTTTTCCTTTACATTGTCCTACATACACCCACATTAAATTTCAATTTAAAAATATTTGTAGCACTACTCATAACTTGTTAACTCATCAAAACCAAGTGTTGACTCTTTCTATTCATTGGGGGGTTAAAGACCCAAGGCTTGATAAGATTTTACCAACAAACCTCATGGGCACCGACATATTCAATCTCAAGTCAAGGATTGAAGAAGGTCTCACCCGAGACGCCATGAGAATCGCAGAGACCATTGGTCTTGTGCAGGGTGTGAAGGAACAAAACATACAAGAAACCTTCATTAGCTAGTCATTCATTCATTCATCATGATGTGTAGAATAATATAACACAGACATACATTCAAGTCATAACTCATTATATGCAAAGATAAATGTGCTTAGTTTGTACTCTTCCATTTCATTTATTCAAAGCAGTAAGATACAATAGGGTCATAGCCTGGTCAAGATATATTCACATTCAAAATAGAGATGAGCCATATGCTCATATCTCAATCTACTTTCTCTCTCATGCAAAAATAGACTTAAAAAGAAGTAACAACTAAGCTTAACTTGAGCTTTGGCTCATCTTTCTCTCATACAATAATGAGCTCTCTCTCTTCACTCAAAATCTCAACCCTTACATATTCGCATGCCCCATATATCTTCCACGGAGCATGGCAATAATAACTAACTTGCTAGCCCATCTTTAGCCTCAATCATGACCAATCGAGTTGTTACAAATAAGTTACAATGATTCCTAAAAATATTTTAGGATCTAGCCTTCATTTAGTTTCTTTAAGTCCTTGCACGTAGTACAAAATGGGTTGGCGTGCACAATAAAAAACTTGGTTAGCACATGGAATACAAAATGGGTTGGCGCGCCCAGTTAATCCTTGCCTGGCATTGCATAGTGCATATTCTTGAGTGTCTGTGCATTGTTGACTTGTGGTGCACGTGCAACCTTCAAGCAGAGTTTTACCTAGTGCAGAAATACAATTCTCCAGTAGTATACAACACTTGACTTCTAATTCTCATGAGACACACTGATGCGCATTGACAGGAAGTGAATGAACTGTAACATCAATTGTACTCTACGAATGCTAAACAGATTAATCACACAAATCAAAGTAACTAATCTAAAACTCAAAATAGAGGGGAGAAAGTGAAGAAGGTGGGCCCTTTCCTTCTCATTGAATCCACTCAAAAGACTACAGTCGGTTGGAGAAACTCAAATCACCTTCTTTATTAAAATCGCCAAAAATGTTCAATTACAAGTTGCTTCACTTTACTCCACAATTCCACAGCTAATCTTTGGTATCAATTATTACAAAAGATCTTCTATTTAAAGACAGAGTCATTCAGTTCAAAACAGACTCAGAATAGCCTTGAGAATCCCAAATTCTCAAGTTGTTCGTAAGATACAAGAGATCTGTCATATTCATGAAATCAGGAAAAAGAATCAGTGTGAGCCAAGATGTATAACAACAGAGGATCAATCTTTAGGATTTGACTTTCAGGATCGGTGGCCATCTATTGCAGCGAGTGTAACAACTTTTAGGATTGGTGCGCATCTGTTGCAGTTGGTGTAACAGCTTCCAGGATTTGTGGTTGTCTATTGCAGCAAGTGTGACAGCTTGCAGGAAAGGTGCTCAGTTGTTGTAGTCATGTAACAACATGCAAGATTAGCGCACAGTTGTAACAATTGGTGTAACAACAACGATCTTTCTTCAAGTCTTGGCTCTCTTACACATTTTGATCATTAGTTGCACATTTATGGGTAAAATATGAGAAATACTACCAATCAAACGTGTTAAGTAAATAAGAATATCAAAGCAAGATCAATGATTCATACCTTGGGAAAAAGGGTCTTAGCAAGCACTAAAGAAGGCATTTAGCATAGAAATGTTAAGGTTGAAAGGGCAAAAGCTATAGTGAAAAAGGGACATTTTGGGTCCTAACATGCCCCCCAACTGAAGACATTGCATGTCCTCATTTAAAAAAATTTCAAACCTTACACTAAATCTGAGTTAGGGAGGTGACTCCTCCCATGCAAACTGCTAAGACAAATCGCTAAGTACCGGTATGGAAAACTATGTGTACCCCCAATATCTGTTATCTCAAAAAATTGTCCTTCTTGCCTTGTCTTCTAGAACATAATTATTTTAAGTGTGTAACAGAGGTTCTTGTGTTTGAGCTGCTAGTGAACTGGAAGCTACTCTATTACGTTGATATCTCCTCTGCCTTACATTGATATCTCCTCTGCCTTATTGACTGGTTCTTCAGGTTAACCAATGACTGGTACTTTCACTACTTTATACCCTGCCTGAAAATAAATATTACCACATTCAAAGCACATGAGCTCTCTATTTTGGTCCATAACATATTTTGTGAGTGATAATATGTCCAAGGTTATCCCCTATGGATTCTTCTGACAAGCAACCTGCAATTCTTCCTTTAAGGAAGACAACTCTGCTTTGAGGTTATCATTTTCCTTTAATAGTTCAGTAATCCTGGAATTTTCTATATCCTTGATCTTCTTCTCAATTTGAGCAAAAAGCTGAGAAAGTGGCTCATCCTCACGATATTGTGTAACTGGTTCTGGTGTGGCAGATAAACCCATGACGTGTTCCTTTTGAATAGTTGATTCTAGCCTGACTAGTTCATGTGGAATAGTGTTTCTCTGGGTAGCTCGTTCTTGTGTAACAACTAAGTTTGGGATGGTTGTATCTTATGGAACAATATCGTCCTGGGCAGCTGGTTCTTGTGTAACAACCATGTTATTTGAGGGGACTGGTTCTTGTGTGGTAGTCTCTTTAAAAATGGAGGATAATGGACGAAGAATAGGTATTGCATGTTCCATATCTTTCCAGCCAACTAATGTTGTAATAGAACTCATTGACCGAGTTCTCCTCCTAGGTAAGGTAGAGACAAAAACAAGGTATTTATTTTTCGTTGCTTTAGGAGAAGGTGGGTGTTCTTCAACAATCTCACAAGGAGGGCATTCTTCAACAATCATATAAGGAGGAAAGTCTAGAATGTTGGGGTCTGATATAATCTGTACTTCATCACTCATCGAGTGATGAACAAAATCATCAAGCAGAGCCGATGATTCTGTTGTAACTCGTGTACATTCCTCTTGTAATGATAAAATGGTTGCTTGAAATTCCTTGCACAAGGTGAAACCTGGAATACGTACCTCCGTAAATTATGGTAAGGTCTGAGTATGAGCAAAATCAAGACACTCTGTGGCAGCATCTGGTACAACCCTGTTGATTCCTCTCTTAGATTGTCTTGTAGGCTGACATTTTCTTTTCTGAGACGATTTAGTAGCAGTGACAGTAGGGGTCTGAACCAATGTTGCAACACAAGGAGGGTTGCTTATGTCGATTCTCCTATGAGATTCTCATCTAGATTGGCGTTTGGTGTTATGAATTGAGTCATTGGAAGATATAGTAGGTGCGAGAACTGTTGTTACAACAACAATAGGGTTTTGAGTTGTTGATGGTGCCACAGGAGATGAAGTCGAGGTACTTGCAGTTACAGTGGAGGCTAGAACTATTGTTGCAGTGGATCGCTCTGACCTAGTTCTTGTCCTGGGTAGTGTAAAGACGAAAGGAAGGGTTTTCCTTTTCTTAGCTTTAGGGGTAGAGGGAGTTCTTG
This sequence comes from Picea sitchensis, assembly GCA_010110895.2. Lineage (NCBI taxonomy): Eukaryota > Viridiplantae > Streptophyta > Pinopsida > Pinales > Pinaceae > Picea > Picea sitchensis. The sequence continues at coordinate 10,337 of SNQJ01S0240299.1, forward strand.
AACAAATGTTGTTGTAGCAGGGGGCTACGACTCATGACTTGGTCTAGGGATTACGCTGTCAATTTTTGGATCAACCACAACTGAAGGCATAGGGTTTAATTGTTCTGGTTCAATACTGTCGAGGCGTTTCTGGGTGGTGTGAGAGGTGCTTCTGATTTTGTGTTTGGTATTCGGAGTTGACTTACGGGAAGTTACATTCAGGGTTTTAACTACTGGTGCAATCAAGGGCACATGGTTTGACTGTTCTGGGTCGACTATAATAGCAAGCACAAGAATTGGTTGTTCGGGGTTGGCTATTATAGTAGGCACATGAGTTGGCATAGGCACTTCAGGTAATGGGTCATTAGGGATTCCCATTCCTCTATGAATCAACAACGCTATGAGTCTGTGATTGGAAAGACAATTCATGGGGTGCTTTGATTTCTTGACAAAGTGAGCCATATTAATGAAGAAGGTAATAGGGAATGTTTATTAGTTCCTGACGTCTCAAATGTGACAATAGAAAAAAATCAGAAAAATAAACAACTTGATATCTCCCTTCGCATGTAATGTACCTTTTGACGAATTTTGATACCTTGCCCCATGGCTCTGGTAAGGAATTGACATATGCACCTCGGCCTTTCGTCTGTACTCGCTCATTGCCCATTGCCTATGAGAAAACCCTTCTGTACGTCGGGAAGATGTGCTTTCTTGTTAAACCATTTTGCTCATGTGGTTGGCAACCCTGTCACAGTGGCTATGCTCTCTTTTGTCACTTGAATCCGCACTCTATGCACCATTGAATAGCCGTCTACGAGATTTTGACTCAACTTTAAGACTTTTGCTTCATTAAACCCTTGCAGGTTCTTAAAATAAGAAATCCAGCCATCCTGCAGAATTATTTGATAAACATCCGGGTGTAGCAGCAATGCATCCATATTTTCTGGTTCATATCTCACGGGTGTTCCTCCCATGACGTTGCGTTTGTATTCGACAATGAATTAGGAGGAGAAACCAGCACCTAAACCAAAGATAGAGCAAGGTCGAACGTGCATTTGAATGAAGAGTGCAGTGTCGCAGTGAAAATAAGCATGGTTGAAAGGTGGCGGAGGTGAAATATAAAAAGGGATTTTTCTAGTAGGTCGACGTGGATTTTTCGTCCCCCCCTCCCCAACTAATTTGATTGGCTCGCGGTTTATCGAATTTAGGACAACTGGTAGGTAGGAATCAAAGCGTGCTTTCATATCTATATCACTTAGACACGTAAGAATAGTAGCGTACCTCATAACTTAACTGCACTATCCAACTGCCATTTGATCCGCGTGGAATAGCTGTAATAATGAGAGATGGCCTTGGAACATGAGAAATGATGATATGACAAGTGGATCATAAGTGGAGTCATTTCTATGGTTGAACAGTTGGAAAGTTGTGGATGTGGAGTTAAGTAATGATGAAGCGACTCTTGTTGGGGCAAAGAGAGCATAAAGTATTTTTGAAAATTGACGGAAATTTGGACAAAACAACAATGTTTTTGTATGTAGAAATGGCAGAAATGCTAAAGAAGGTGGGTGAAGCAGCGTAGAAAATAGCCAAAAGGAATAATAGTAGTAGGTGTATCAGCAGATATTTTGTCTGGAATTGTGGAATTAGGTGTAGTAGCATGTAAATCGGCCAATTTGTCGTAAAAGAGTGTAACAACATGCAAGGCAAAAGAGTCGAGAAAATGTTGCAACCGCATGGAAATCGGTCATGCGGTCGGAAAATGGTGTAACGGTACATGGTCATGTGGTCGGAAAATAATGTAACGGTACATGGTGTAACAACATGTAACCCCTCCTATTAGGACCACACAATGTACATTTTTGCCCATACTTTTTGCCACCATTACACTCTTGTTCACTCAGATTTAAACTCATATTATCACTTTATCCTATCTTTCCAAAGGTATACAACGTCTCTTCTCTTTACTATACGTTTAATCTGTTTTGCATATAATTTTACATCACTCTCGTACTTAACTATTGATTAGAAATGTATAAGTGTTGAAACAATTCAAACTTCATATTAGCATTCGAGGCCTGTTGTTGAAACAACAACTCACAGAAGCTGTTACACAGTCCATGGTCGACGATGCTGAAACATAGAAGTTGTTACACAGTCCATGGTCGACGATGCTGAAACACAGAAGTTGTTACACAGTCCATGGTCGACGATGCTGAAACACATAAGTTGTTACACAGTGCATGGCCGACGATGCTGAAACACAGAAGCTGTTACACAGTCCATGGTCAACGATGCTGAAACACAGAAGATGCTACACAGTCCATGGTCAACAATGCTGAAACACAGAGGAAGTCGTTACACAGTCCGTGGTTAACAAAAACTAACACAGATTGACTACAACAGTTGCACCGTGAACCAAGCATCAACCATCGCTGTTGTTTGAGAAGTGCTGAAACAGTCAGAACGCAAATCTCGTGGATGAAAAAACCCACGATTTGCGATGCCGAAACAACATACAACAGCAGTAACAAGAAAGAGCTGTTACTCCAGCCGTAACAGCAACACCTCACTCAACACTCGTAATAACATTCTGTTGCGGGAGACTAGGATATCCTATTCCGGTTTAGAAAGTCAATCTGACTAAGAATAGGACTCAGATATACACCTATAATTTTTTATCAATTGTATCGAAGGGATTCCCTCTTTAAATAAGAGGAAATCATCATTCGAGAGGATCCCCAGTTTTCGTACTAAGAAGGGTTTACAGAGAAGGACGTACTTCATTTTCAGATTGTAATATGATACATTGATAGATGAATAAAATACTGTTTTGAGCATCTTTCTCTAGCCTCTTCATTTTAGGGGAATCTTGTGAGAAGGGAGGGCCCACCTTCTTCACAAGATTCACCCGTTAGTTTTATAGTGTGTTAGTGTTATCTTTGTTTATGCCTTGATTAATTTTTGTCTTGCTGAAACACTACTTTAATGAATTCTGCTTTGCTGAAACACTACTGAACTCTGTCTTGTTACGAACTCTGTTTTACTGAACGTTACATTTTTTTCATGTGGTTCATGCTTGGGTAACTGTTGATCATTTTAGTTAGCAATCTTGTGTGATGAATTTATGAAAGCTTGCTAATCAGAGACT
>SNQJ01S0240301.1:0-13550 GCA_010110895.2 Picea sitchensis
TTAACCTATTTTTTTCCTCCATAAAACAAAACCTCCACAAAATTCAATAGTGGAGGATTGCATATGTAATTTGTGAATTAATTTTTTTTTCTTCTAGTTACTAGTACTACTATTACTATTACGCTCAGCATCGTCGACATATATGATTCACATAAAATCATTTTTAGGAACATATATATAGATAAAACAAATTCAAAATATAAACCACAAACATATAAAACTAATTTATATTTATCAAAAACTAAAATTATTTTCTGTTTGTAAAAAAGAAAGTGAAAAAGTAACCGGTGTTATTAAAAAAAACATATGCACCACATCTTGTGCTCCGTTGCAGACATAAGGCACCAAAAATTGGTGTGTTAAATATAACCATCGATGTGTCATTGTTAGATGAGAATCGGTATCTATAGCAAGTCATTGTGATATATATCACACTGGTTGAGGGTTTTCATATAAAAAAAAACCATGATGGTATTTCACATATGAATTGTGTAACTTGGGGAAATTTGTTCTACGAAAAGCACCATTATATTAGACTTTGTTAATGTTAAACCAAGTGATGCGCTTGGTTATATTAAAATTGTCGACTCTTTATTATCTTTCGAGTACCAAACACTTTTAACCACTGTGTTGTCTTTTCTTGACACGATTTGACAACACAGGTATTTAAACAGAGGACGAACACCTTCTGTAACCACTCACACAACCATATCAAATATCAAAACACTGATGTTTTGACGTGGTAAAACCCCTACGGAGAAACATCCATAGCCCCAACCAACGTGGCCACTTGGAGAATTTTATTAATGCAAAAGAAAAATATTAGAGAGAGATTTTACAAGAGAGTTTCTCACAATCGATCATTTGAAAATGAACCTCCATTCTCTTTAAATAGAGATCATGGACCAATCGGGTTTTAAGCCACATATCAATGGTCATTAATATCGACGATAATATGAACCGTCAGGTCACTCTATGTCGGGAACATATCGTGACCGTCGGATTTCCTAAATACAAATGCATGCTAATGCATACTAAAGAAACACAGTAAGAAACACACTTTTACCTAACGACACATTAGAACAAGTAGATATTAACTAAATCCTAAGTGTCTAAATATCCTAACAGACACACCATTAACGAATGCATTTTAAAAGATGCACCGCAATGATGATTTTTAAAATATTTTCCTAGTGTAGCTCACTTAACCACATCAGTGCATTTCATTGAACGTAATGCATTGACTCTCCATTTTAGCTTTGTATGTTTTGATACTAGTGTGTTATTATTATAATGCATAGGTAATGAGGCATCTCATAAAAGGAAATGATATGGTAAATTATTATGTATTTTTCTCACTATGTTGTAGTACACATCACCGATACATTTTGTTTATTTGATGCACCATGCAGGGAAATTTTTGTTTCAAAAACTGGGCGATGTGTTCGATTAATAGAACACATCGATGCATTTATATCAATTGGTGCACTTCCTAGCATATTAGCAGTTCTTATGATAGGACATATTGCACTGATAATTTGTGAAAATTCAGCTCGGTGTTGTGGTATTTAGATTTTCAATGCGTTGTTTGGATCTAGGCGCACCAACATGTGAAATTGTTTTATATCAACTTAAGCGGTGTGATGTGTTAATATAAACACATTGGTGCTACCATACTATTGGATCACCGACATTTTTTTTAACAGTGAGTTATGTTTCCAAGAGAACTGGTCATGGAGAATCAACCCAAACGACCCAGTGCCCCGATGCGTTTAATTAACATAAATGCACTGTCGACCCAATTTTTATGAAATGTTTTCATGACGGTGCACTTTTGTTGACTGACAATACTGGTGCGCTATAGTTTATAGAGCACCGAAATGATGTTTAGCATTGCAACGTAAGTATAATGTACCGATGTAGTTTGTGTCAGTATGGGCACTTCTCCATTAGATTGATTCATTGTAAATTAAATGGTTTGATTGGTTACTAGGAATGCATTGGTGCTACCATGTTGTTGAAGAACCGTTGTTTTTTTTAATGGTGCATTGTGAATCCTAGAGCACCAAACACGGGGCATCAAGGGAAACACCTCGCAATGCCAAATCGGTCAATATATGTTCTAGTTTTTTCTATTAACGCCACCGATGCATTTGTTTAAAATGGTTTCACCACTCAGTTAGATTTTATGTGTCATTTTTTAACGGTGTGCTTGGTTAAATGTAACACATCGATGCTTCTGAGTTCGAAAAGAACCAACACATTATTTATCGGGAGTTTTCCTTTATAATTGACGCAGACGACCTCCCGAGCGCATCCACGATCACCAGGACCTTCAGTTCCTTAGGCCTGAAGAGCTAGAATACTCTTCCAAACCCCTTTTGGGACTTTCCCACCCACAGGATTCTCTTTGTGACCTCCCTCCTTGAAATCGGGAAATCGGAATTCGCAACTTCGTGAATCCTATGGTCATGTGTTTCTCACTTCACGATTCCCCGAAGTCCAATGCGAGTCAACATTGACTTCTCCTCCACTATCGGAACTTCTTCCTATCGGGAAATCGTTGTTCGTAACATCAACAGTTGGAATTTCCAACCTCCGATAATCGATGCACCGATTCTCCGATACGGCGCCACTTGTCCACCTACCAGTTCCTCTGTGGCCCACACTCTATAGGTAGGTCGGGAAATCACATATAGAGATATCGCGATTCCCGTTGCACCAATTCTCGGACCCTTCCAAGTCCCGATCCCCGATATGGGTGGACACCTGTCAATTCTCCGAGTGCTACGACTGTGGGACCCGTCGCCGATTCGAAATTTCATGACTTCCTCGTGACTCTTTCGACACCAAGATATCTGAAGTGCCGAACCCCGATATACTTTATGGCGCTCTCCTCCATGTCACACTTACGTCGTCGCGCTATCGGGTATCGCGGGATCGCGATTTCCACTGTAGCGATTCCTTTGTCAGTGGAAACTCCGACTGCCGAACCCCAACTCTAGGGATCTCGCCCCACGTGTCTCAGCAGTGATCAACGGCTCCAACTACGTCGGGGAATCGCTAGTCGCGATTTCAACAGGCACATAACTCCTGTCTCTACAAACCCCGATTCTCCGATGAACCAAATCCCGGTGGCTCTTGACTCCTCCTTACGCTCTAAGCCTTAAATCCTACGCAACTTTTCCAAGATCCGACGCCTGGCGGGATTTCGCAAGGCTCCTCATTGAACCCTGGCCATTGATTCCTCCTCTTCAAGGATTCATCCCGATCTAAATCTTTTTCCTGCTCGACCCTTCCTCGAGCCGCTTCCTGGGTTCTTCTCTGCAGTATCACGAAGGAATTATCCCTCCTGAGCTTGTCAACTTGGATTCTCTCAGACAGACATTATGCACACTCCTTGCGCTCGGTTTTCAATAACTCCCCAAGTGTTGAGTCTTTCAGGCCCTATGCCCCTCCGACAACAGTAGTCTCTGCCTTCTTTTTCTCAGATTAACAACTGAGACCTTTAAATTTTGCCTGTACGCTCTTCACACAGCTTCCACAACAACCCTATAACTTATGGGTGAATGAGAATAAGTGTTCAACTATCGAGCCTTCATCAATGCACTCTTGCGGATGAATTCAACTGCACTCTATGCAGGAATCTCCTGGCTCAGACAGAGAAACAATTGAAACTTATTCTCTTCTCTTTCTTTCTCTCAGACTTCAGTTAAAACCTGAAATCACATGCATATCATATTCAAAGCAAATGCATAACCAAAAAAAAAACATTCATGAGCACATAAACAACATACACAGAGAAACAACACCAGCCATGAAATTGAATCACAGAATCTCTTCTATTAATTCAAATCTGTACATGGGGATTCTGCATACAATTCTCTACCTACTCTTCTCTTCTGAATGTTTCTGACTTATGTTACAATGTACAAGTGAGGGTGTCTATATCCGTTTTCCCTCTCGAAAAATAAAACTGTCTAATCTAGACTTAACTATTTTATCTACCTGCATTAAATCTATTAAATGCCTTCCTATCTACTAAGGACGAGAGCTTAAAGGCTCAAGGTACCCTTTACAATACAAGTGTGCCATCTTTTAATGATTCATTGAAGACTTGCGCAAAAATCCCAAAGCACTTTTTCAAAATTTTGGGTTTGTTTTCCCAGCTGATCTCCGCTTGATGTGTTGGCTCGCTTGCTGAGTTGGCGATGCTCCTGCATCATACTCCTTGGCTTGAAAATTTTCATGGGCTCCTGTCCATGAGCTCCTGCACGGTCTGTCCATGCTTCTGTATCATTGCTTCATTTTCCCAGCTAGCATCTTCGACTGGGTGATTCTTCCACTTGACCAGATATTCAAAATACTGCTTTCGCCTGGTCTTCTTTCCCACTCGCTTGTCCAATATGCACTCCGTCTGTGGATTTTCTGCTACGGGTAATTGTTTCATCCACTGGATCACTAGTTCCTCAGTTCCAGCCCCTGCTTCTCCAGCCCGATATGGGTATAAATCCGAAACATTAAATATCATAGATATCCCGATGCCGTGCGACAACTCAATTTCATAAGCGTTCTCTCTGAATTTCTTTAGGACCTTGCAGGGTCCAATTTTCTTCATTTTGAGCTTGTTATATGTTCCCCTTGGGAACCTTTCCTTCCTCAGATGTGCCAGAACTATATCACCAACTTCGAATTGAAGATGTCTCCGATGCTGATCTGCTCTGCGGTTGTACTCTCGATTTGAGTCTATCAGTTGCTGCTTCACCTTGCCGTGAAGTTCCTTCATTGCTTCAGCGAATTCCTCTGCACTAGAACTGCTAGTCGCAGCTTGTTCTGACTCCCTGAGTTCAGAAACTCCCCTCGGTTGTGTCCCATACACAATTTGAAATGGACTTTTGCCTGTGCTCCGATTCACAGAATCATTATATGCGAACTCTGCCTGTGGTAATATGTTGTCCCAGCTGTTGTGGTGCTCCGTCACCAAGCTCCTCAGCAAGTCCCCCAGACTTATGTTCACCACCTCCGTCTGTCCATATGTCTGTGGATGGTAAGATGAACTAAACGCCAAGTTAGTCCCTAGCTTCTTCCATAGCGTCCTCCAAAAATGCCCTATGAATTTGGTGTCCCTGTCCGAGACTATGCGTCTCGGCAATCCATGAAGTCTAACAACCTCTTTAAAAAACAAGTTTGCGATGTGCGTTGCATCGCTGGTCTTTTGACACGGAATAAAATGTGCCATCTTCGAAAACTTGTCTACCACCACAAAGATGGTATCAACCCCTCTCTGCATCCTCGGTAAACCCAATACAAAATCCATGCTGATCGCTTCCCATGGCCTCTCTAGTATGGGAAATGGCTGATAAAAACCTGCATTCTATTTCCGACCCTTCGAATGTTGACAAATTTGACATTTGTCAACAAACCTCTTGACATCTTCTCACATGCCTAGCCAAAAATATGATTCGCTCAGCTTGGCGAATGTTTTGTCATGACCAAAGTGCCCTGCTAATCCACCGCTATGTTTTTCCTTCACCAAGTTCTCCCTCATGGAACAATTGGGAATACATAGTTGATTGCCTCTGAACAACAATCCCTCCTGGATCATATAGTCTGTCCATGGGCTCCGATCCCTGAGAACTGGATTCTCAGCTGATTCGTATGCTTCTCCGAAGTCTGCATCCCCTGCGTACATGTCCTTTATATTCTCAAACCCCAATGTTTTGATTCTGAACTCCTGCAGCAACAAACATTTCCTGCTCAAAGCACCAACCACTTTGTTAGCAGTACCCGAAATGTGTTTGATCACAAACGTGAAATTCTGCATGTACTCTACCCATTTTGCATGCTTCTGGTTCAACTTATCCTGTTGACTCACAAACTGCAATGCATGGTTATCGCTGTACAATACAAATTCTTTCGGGATCAAGTAATGCCTCCACTTCTTCAATGCCTGTATGATAGCATAAAATTCCTTATCATACGTGGAGTATTTCAGCTTCGCTTCATCCAGTTTCTCGCTGAAATATGCAACTGGTCTGTCCTCTTGACTCAAGACCACTCCTATGGCATATCCGCTCGCATCACATTTCACTTGAAATGTCTTCTTGAAGTCCGGAAACACTAACACTGGTTGCTCTGTGATCTTCTGCTTCAACAGATTGAAGCTCTTTTCAGCCTCTACTGTCAAATGAAAAGCCTTGTGTCTTTTCTTGACTGTGTCCATCATTGCTGCGCTAATTCCACTAAAATTCCTGATGAACTTTCGGTAGAAACTAGCCAATCCATGGAAACTCCTCACCTCGAAAACATTTCTCGGTGATGGCCAATTCTTGATCACTTCCACCTTACTTGGATCCATTTTCAACTCATTCGCTAAAATAACAAAACCCAAATAAATGAGCTCTGTCTTCATGAATGAGGACTTCTTCATGTTGATCAACAACTTCTCCTGCTATAGCTTCCTCATCACAATGGCCAAATGTTTCAAATGTTCAGCCTTCGTCTTACAGTAGATCAATATATCATCCAGATATACAACTACAAACTTCCCGATGAATTCCTTCAGGACTTCAATCATCAGTCTCATGAATGTGCTCGACACTTTTGTCAAACCAAATGGCATGACTAGCCATTCGTACAAACCTTCGTTTGTCTTGAATCCTGTCTTCCATTCATCACCTTCCCTCATGCGAATCTGGTGATATCCGCTCTTCAGATCAATTTTTGAAAAATAATTTGCCCCACTCAAGCAATCCATCAGATCATCCATTCTCGGCAGTGGAAATCTGTACCTGATGGTAATTTTGTTGATCGCTCTCGAGTCGGTGCACATTCTCCAACCTCCATCTTTCTTTGGACTAAGCACTGTTGGAACAGCACACGGACTCAGGCTTTCCCTGACCAGTCCTTTATCCAGCAGCTCTTGTACCTGCCTCTTGACTTCTTCATTTTCCTGTGGCGTCAATCTGTACGCAGCCTTATTCGGAAAACTAGCTCCTGGTATAAGGTCAATGTGATGACTCACACTCCTCATCAATGGAAACTAACGAGGTAATTCGTCCACGATGATGTCAGCGAACTCTCCCAGCAGTTCCTGAATCTCTTCTGGCAAGTCGTCCACTCTTGTGCTAGTCAGGACAATTCTTGGTTTCCTGACCACAAAGAATTGTGGATCTTCCCTTTTCTCCATCTCTTTGAGAAGTTCCTTCCCGCTCATGAGAAGTATGGTATTGCTTACTTCCAGTTTCGCTTCTTTATCCTTTATCGAAAGCAATCTATGTGTCCTCCCATCCTTCTCCAAAGTGTATGTGTTCATTCTCCCATCATGAACTACATTTCGGTCATATTTCCATGGTATACCCAGTAACAAATGACATACATCCATGGGAATGACATCACATAGAATTTTATCATTATATCCCCCAATTTTAAATTCAACTAAACATTGTTTAGTTACACTCACCTGATGTCCCTTCTGTAGCCATGAGACCTTGTATGGACTCGGGTGATCAGTTGTCTCCAGCTCCAACTTTTCCACCATCTCGGTCGAAACGAGATTATCTGTACTGCCACTGTCGACAATAACCTTGCATTTCCAGTCCTTGGCTTTGCAAGCTATCCTGAACAATCTGGTCCTCTGAGATGAACTCTCCACCTCCTTCTCAGGTGTCAAAAGGACTTTATGCACCATTAGTGACTTCCCACTTCCGGTATCTTCACTCTCGACATCACGCCTCTGTGCCTCAGCGACGTGAGCTTCTCCTCTGTCCTTTTTCCTGTCTGGACAGTCAACTGCCTTGTGTCCATCCTTCCCACATGTGTAACATGTGATGATTCCTCCTCTGCCTCTTCCCCTACCTCTGGTATGAGGAAAAGTGTTTGCATCAGCATAATCTCCTCGCTGTTCACTATGATGTCTCCTCGGCTCAGCATATTGTTGTCTTTGCTGTGAGGTTCCACCTCTCTCCATCTTACCCTGAGGTTTCTTCCATTCCTCCTTGGGTTTCTGATATTTCTCATGGGCAACTGCCTTGCCTCTGGGCTGACTTCTGCCTCGCCCTTGCTGACCTTGCTTACGGATCAGTTTCTCCTCGGCTTTCAGAGCCATCTGGTAAGCATCCTCAACCATTCTAATGGTTGTCATGCTTAATTCATCCTGAATGTTGTATCTTAGACCATTCAGGTATCTGGCTACCTTCTCATCATCGCTCTCCCGATGACCTACTCGGATATTGAGCTTATAAAACTCTTCGGTGTATTCCTTCACCGCCATCAGTTTCTGCCTCAGGTTTTGCATTCTCCTGAATAGATTTATCTGGTAGTCTCTTGGGATGAACTTTTATTTCATCTTACGAATCATTCGCTCCCAGTTTTTAATTTTCTGTTTGCCTTTGGAACATCTATCTGCCTGTAGCTCGTCCCACCATAATGCTGCATGTCCCTTCAATTTGGTAACAGCATGCCTTACCTTTTTATCCTCTTCGATATCTTCGTAATCGAAGTAGGTGTCCAGAGCCCTGATCCAGTCCAGCAGCTCTTTTGCATCCAGACTTCCTTCGTAGACTGGAATATCCATTTTGGTCTTAGAACTCATTCGGGCGATAGCTTTTATCAATCACTCATTGGCTGCATCTTCAGCTGCAACTTCTCCTTGTGGTTCAGCTTCAACCTCATTGTCGGAATCACTAAGATCCCCCGCACCAGCTATGTGTCTTTGAGCAGTTTCCATTTCCTCGAGTCTTGCTCTGAGATCTCATATCTGTCTTTCCATCTCTGGGTTCCCTGCCGACCTACCTCTTCTCCACACATCCCTGTCCTCCGGATCAGGCGATTGCCTTTCCCTTCTGGGCGGCATGGTGAAAATTTCTTTCTCCTCTGCTACAGAAAACAGAGAGAATTTCGGCTCTGATACCACTTTGACGCAGACGACCTCCCGAGCGCGTCCATGATCACTAGGACCTTTAGTTCCTTAGGCTCGAAGATCTAGAATACTCTTCCAAACCCCTTTCGGGACTTTCCCACCCACAGGATTCTCTTTGTGACCTCCCTCCTTGAAATCGAGAAATCGGAATTCGCAACTTCGCGAATCCTATGGTCGTGTGTTTCTCACTTCACGATTCCCTGAAGTCCGATGTGAGTCAACGTTGAATTCTCCTCCACTATCGGAACTTCTTCCTATCGGGAAATCGTTGTTCGTAACATCAACAGTTGGAATTTCCAACCTCCGATAACCGATGCACCGATTCTCGGATACGGCGCCACCTGTCCACCTACCAGTTCCTCTGTGGCCCACACTCTATAGGCAGGTCGGGAAATCGCATATAGGGATATCGCGATTCCCATTGCACCAATTCTCGGGCCCTTCCAAGTCCCGATCCCTGATATGGGTGGACACCTGTCAATTCTCCGAGTGCTACGACTGTGGGACCCGTCGCCGATTCAAAATTTCGCGACTTCCTCGTGACTCTTTCGACACCAAGATCTCTGAAGTGCCGAACCCCGATATACTTGCTGGCGCTCTCCTCCACGTCATGCTTACCTCGTCGCGCTATCGGGTATCGCAGGATCGTGATTTCCACTGTAGCCATTCCTTTGTCAGTGGAAACTCCGACTGTCGAACCCCGACTCCTAGGGATCTCGCGCCACGTGTCTCAGCAACGATCAATGACTCCAACTGCGTCGGGGAATCACTAATCGTGATTTCAACAGGCACAGAAATCCTGTCTCTACAAACCCCGATTCTCTGACGAACCAAATCCTGGTGGCTCTTGACTCCTCCTTACGCTCTAAGCCTTAAATCCTACGCAACTTTTCCAAGATCCGACGCCTGGCGGGATTTCGCAAGGCTCCTCGTTGAACCCTGGCCATTGATTCCTCCTCTTCAAGGACTCCTCCCGATCTAAATCTTTTTCCTGCTCGACCCTTCCTCGAGCCACTTCCTGGGTTCTTCTCCGCGGTATCACGAAGGAATTATCCCTCCTGATCTTGTCAACTTGGATTCTCTGAGAGAGACATTACGCACACTCCTTGCACTCGGTTTTCAATAACTCCCCAAGTGTTGAGTCTTTCAGGCCCTATACCCCTCCGACAACAGTAGTCTCTGCCTTCTTTTTCTCAGATTAACAACTGATACCTTTAAATTCCGCCTGTACGCTCTTCACACGGCTTCCACAACAACCCTATAACTTATGGGTGAATGAGAATAAGTGTTCAACTATCGAGCCTTCATCAATGCACTCTTGCGGATGAATTCAACTGCACTCTATGCAGGAATCTCCTGGCTCAGACAGAGAAACAATTGAAACTTATTCTCTTCTCTTTCTTTCTCTCAGACTTCAGTTAAAACCTGAAATCACATGCATAGCATATTCAAAGAAAATGCATAACCAAAAAACAAACATTCATGAGAACATAAACAACATACACAGAGAAACAAAACTAGCCATGAAATTGAATCACAGACTCTCTTCTATTAATTCAAATCTGTACATGGGGATTCTGCATACAATTCTCTTCCTGCTCTTCTCTTCTGAATGTTTCTGACTTATGTTACAATGTACAAGTGAGGGTGTCTATATCCGTTTTCCCTCTCGAAAAATGAAACTGTCTAATCTAGACTTAACTATTTTATCTACCTGCATTAAATCTATTAAATGCCTTCCTATATACTAAGGACGAGAGCTTAAAGGCTCAAGGTCCCCTTTACAATACAAGTGCGCCATCTTTTAATGATTCATTGAAGACTTGCGCAACAATCCCAAAGCACTTTTTCAAAATTTTGGGTTTGTTTTCCCAGCTGATCTCCGCTTGATGTGTTGGCTCGCTTGTTGAGTTGGCGATGCTCCTGCATTAATAATGCACCGAATTCAGGTCATTTAATAGAAAGCACCATTTAATATAAAACTTGGATGCATCGAAGGAAATGCTTACTGTGAATTTAGCATAGGATGTATTGCATCAAGGCAAGATGAATTAAAATGGTGCACTACATGGAGTCAAATTGTTTTTTAAAAAAAGTTTCAAATTTCAAATTAAATTAAAATTTTAAACTCATGAAAATGGAAATGGGAAGGTAATAAACAAATTACCTGGACTCTTATGTCTTGAGGGGACATGGTTCCACCGTTGAGAGGAAATGAAAATTCATGGTAATTTCCAAAAAATGGAAAAATTCTGGAATATCGATTGGTGGAGATATCCAAATCACCGAGGAGCACCAGAAACATGGTGTCCATGAAAATAGAGTAAGCATCGGTGATTTATTGAGGGATTAGAAGCATTGGATGATATGTCACAATGAAAATTGGTATGGTGATTTATTTTTATTTACCCATACTGCAGTGCACCATCGAGAATTGTGTATGCATCGATACGTAAGATTCAATGGTATTGGTGCACTTTGATTGGTGCTTGTTATTTTTTATAACTTATGATGGTGTGTTTGAACATATATGCATCGGTGCGTTATGTTTTAGTTGAGCACTGGGGAGGATGTACCATATAGGTGCACCACACAAAACTATTTGCAAAAATAATTTGATTGCTCACGTCCACTAAAAAACTCCGCTATGAACAATGATGATGTGTTTGAACATTTTAGCACTGGTGCAGTATGTTTATATTTGCACCGATGCCTATATTCCTGAAAGGAGCACCAAAAAAAAACCTCTGCAAAATCCTCCAATCATCTGCCTCCGCTAACAACCTCCACTATAAACAGGTAAGGGATATTTTTTTATGGGGAGGTTTCGTAAAAACCTCTGCAAGAAGGTGTTCTCCTTGTAGTGCTCATTTCAGGAGGTGATCCCAGGTAAGAAATTTCCCATGACATACCAACCAAAGAAAAGTGGTGACCTAGGGTCAGTGGTTCCACTTCCAAATTTTGGTCCATATGTTTTCTGAGGGAATGACATAATGTTCGACAATCAATGAGTAGGCCTCTTTGATATTGAAACATCCTATTGGACAATGCCTCCGTCTTTATTTATCATGGAGAGTGGAGAATTTGTTTTTTATTTTGTATATTTCAGAAAGAAAAGAGGGAAAAATAAGGAAATTATGAAGAGGAATGTGATTAGGACTAAGATCCCAAGCTCGCCAATCTTAAGATCTAGAATTTGGGTGGCAATAATTTTGAATCTTAATGTCATGTTCAGTCTTAAGAGAAACCAAGAGAATGAGGAAGTTGGGATTATGTTGAAGAGGGGGAAGTTGTTGCCATGAGTCCTCCTAGAAAAGGGAAAAATGACCATCTTGAACCTCCCAGAAATTGTGATATTGAATCATATATTTGTTTTCCCAAGCAAAATTCCATATTAATGAACCCAAAATTCCCCCTGACATACAGATCAAATCAGTGAGATGAGTGTGGGGAGTATATATGTTCTTCAAGACATTGATACATAACTAACACTTATTTTGTAGCTATGGCCACTAGGTTTTCACTTCAAGGACACGATTTAGGAGTTCAGGATCTTATAGTCCCAATTTCCCTTTAGCATAGGAAGACATAGGGTGTTCCAAGAAACTAGCACCCATTTTCTTGCAGCATTGACCCCTTTCCATAAAAGGCTCCTTTTGAAGAGATTTGACAACTTTTAGAATACGTTTGGGAGTAGTGAAAGATGAAAATAGGTAAAGTGGGATGGCTTCCATAATAGACTTGAGACAAATGACATGACCAACAATATTGAGAGGGTGAAAAGTCTTGCAAGAGAGCTTCTTGCCAATGCGGGAAAGGAGATCTTCCCAAGAACCGTTGTGGGAACAAGATTCTAAGAGAGGGACTCTAAGGTATTTGGACAAAAGGGAGCTCTGGGAGAAACCAAGAATTATGGAAACATGAAATTGGACTGGAAGGGGCGCATTAAAAAAAACAAAGTTATCAACTTAACAATAACTCTCCAGAGTTCTAGTTTTTTAGAGGTTGCATTTTTTACCCCCATTTCAAAAAATGGTGCTACTAGTAGCATCCTTTTTTTTAAAAGATGGTTAGAATTGGGACTTGTTTGAAATCATTTTTTTGACAACCAATACTGTTAAAATTTCATTGTAGAAAATTGACCCTCAAACCCAAAAGTGATGCTACCAGTAGAACCCTTCTTATTTTTGTAGTTAAAATTGTAACTTAATTGAAATAATACCCCGATCACTGGTACTATCGCGAACAAAGAACTTCAAATTAGCTTGTAAATCGGAAAGTGATATTTTAGTTATTAATCAATTTTATTTTATTTATTAAATTCACATTAAAAAAATAAATTGAAAAAAGAAGCTTTACATATATGTTTCTGTTTTTTTTAAAGAAAAAAAAAACATTTTTCAATTTAATTTTTTTTTAAAGAAAAAATAAACATGTTTTTAGAAAGAAAAAAAACACATTTCTATTAAATCAAAATTTTTAATGAAAAAAACCCTTTTTAAAATGGAAAATTGTCTTGTTTAATAAAAATGAACATTTTTAAAAGGGAAAATACAATATTTTAAATGATAAAAATAAATAAAAAATTAAATGCAAATTGTTTTTGAAAAATGTTTAAAAATCAAAATTA
>SNQJ01S0240302.1:0-13550 GCA_010110895.2 Picea sitchensis
GATTATATCATTATTGATCTGGAATTTCTGATGGTCATAATATCACCCCTCATTGGTCTGGTATTTCTGAACATTTGAACCTTACGAGGTACACTTAGTACATTTTCCATCAATTAAGGTGGTGACATGTGGCCCCACTATCGAGTGACACATGTCGGATTGTTGTTGGTTCAACAAGGACTATCAAAAGTAAAACAATAGATGACATATGTCATGCCTAGAGGAGGTCCACCCGAGGTGACGTCATCATGCCACATCACAATCCATCACTCAGGTACTTTGGCAGTTTGGGTTTTGGGATATCCTACTCCCGCACACTCTATAACTCCCGAATGTCGAACCAATGAACTATTGAACTAGTGCTTCTTCGAAGCTCCAACACTTTGTCGCTTCGGAGGTTCATAACTTTGGGATTCAAATAGTTTTGGTGTTGATCACCATACAATAAATCAAAGGACCATTCCCTCTCTTTAACCAATGACCACGATCAACTCCGAGACTCCGGGCTTTGGGAGTTCCAGACTATCCACATTCTCAACCCTTTTGGAGTGTTAAGTCTCCATATTGTTGAATTTGTTGCCATGTATCCTCTGAGATCAACAGTCCAAATGGAGTCTGGCCTTTGGGCCTTCAAGAGTCCTTGACCTCAACTTCTTATGCCTTGAATCCTCTGGAGTACCAAGTCTCTATACTACAGGATCTACTATCGTGTGTCCTCTCTTGATCAACGGTGAGGATTTACTCCGCTCTTCAAAGCTTCGAGGGTTTCTCCTTCATCACACTTCATTCCCTCTGAATGCTAAATTGAGGAACTCAGTGATCTCCTTTTCTCTGCAGTCAAATAATGTAGTGACACATGGCCCAACTGAAGGGCAACACATGTTAGGTCCCAAATGGTAATAAGGCATGTAAATGGCACAAAAAAAAATGACACGTGGAAGGCTTAGGGTAGGTCCACATCACCCTAGGTGATGTCATCATGCCACATCATATCTGACGCTTCGGGACTTCGAGGCTCTAGGACTTTGGAGGATTTCTTGAATTAACATGTTATTTCTCCCAAACTATGAACCGTTGAACAACTACTTCCTGGAACTTCGGGACTTTAGATATTTTCTTAGCATCACCTCCCAGTTATCCCGAACTTTGATTCACTGAACTGTCAAACTTTGCATGGTTGATCTATGGACACATGTCCCTGTTAATCGAACGATCTAGATGATTTCCAAACTTTGGGACTTCGGGAGGAAGTCCATTCTACACACACTTCAACTAGTTTCCCGAACTATGGATCATCAAACTGATTTGAGGAAAATCCATGACTCTCCTCCTCCTAGATGATATATGGTTGAAAATCACTCTGGTACTTTGGAATGTCGAGATTCAACCTCTTTTCTCAACATAACATAAAATTCACCAAATTCATGAAGTTCGAAGGACTTGGAGGTTAATTGTCGTGAATCTTATCTAGATATGACGACTGAGAAGGGTATTCCTCCCCTCGCACAAATCCCACAGCTCAAATTCAATATTGTGGTTATTAACCACTATTTCTATTATAACCACTTTTCCATGCCTCTTGAGCTTTCCATTATAACCCAGGATCTCTCTCAGTGCCCCTCTGGCACTCGGTACATTAAATCATTGTGGAATTTTGACTCCAAATTCCCTACTCATGAACCATCTAGGTTCAGTGTTGAAACTATGGGCTCTGATACCATTTTGTAACATACTCCGACATCCAAATCCAAGGAATTCCACCAACGATATTTCATATGTGGAAACTAGCATACTCATTACATTAAAAATAAACATCTACTTTATGTTAAAGTACACAGAATTATGCAGAAGCATACAGTAAATAAACACAAGTGTAACATACAAAAAGTAATTAAGCATGTATAAAATGTACTTATATGTTTAATAAGGCCACCAACTACGTGCATACCTTCCACGAACCTCCCATCCCTAGACCATGCTGCTCCAAGCTATCAGCAGTGGGTCACCCCCGAGTTGGGACTAAAATCCACCTAGGGTAAAGGAAATCCTAGGATAGGATGAGGTTACAAAATCTATTCGAAGAATTATTTTCCCAGGAATCCACTCATGTCCACAAATTATAGTCCCTCATTCCCCACATGCATGTCCTACCCCAAGGAGTGTGCCCTTCTCTGCTCGACAGTCCTTCGGTTGTCTCACTCCCCTTCCAGGGCTTTAGAAACATGTTGTATGGGAATTCTCTGAGCACTATAACTGTTGTGAGGCTTCCTCTTGGAAAATAACTTCCCCAACAACCTCTCTCACCTATAGAGACTTTCTCACAGGCCTAAAAACCTGCTTCTTCAGTCCAACTCCCAGACCAATCCAGTCCAGGTAATCACAACAAAAAATCAGGTATGGCTCTGGTAAGGACAGTAAACCACACCAGACCAGAGAAAAATGTGGGCAGAAACAACAAATGGCTAAGGTGTGATATAGCTCAAAAAAAATACAGACATGTTATGCATCACAGGAAAAGTATGGGTAAGCTTCATGGGGTTGTAGTTTATAGATATTGTAGAGGTAAAACAATGGAGGAAGTGGATGTTGCACGAATGTTCAATCTAAGTGCATGAGTGCGTGAATCGGGAGCCTAGAAAGAATGGCTTAGTGAACCCCCACAATGACTAATTTCCCACATAAAAATGCATGCGCCCAGCTTGACATATGGATCTCATGTGAGCTCCTTCCTCTCCACTTGGAATTTGTTCCTTTCCTCAAAGGAACTTAGGATAATAGGGTTTATTTCCCAAACCTTATTCTTTAAGAAAATATATTATAATATTCTCTTGGGTTTAAGCTCTCAAGATTATCCCTTTTTCCTAGCCTCTTAGCCCCCTTCCCCTTCCCTTCCCAGTGTATTTTAGTCCCCCATAACTCTTTCTTCGTGGTCGGTCTACACGCAACGATGTATTTTATATTAATGATATGCATGATTACATATACAAAAATAGGCTCACTGGACTTTAGCATCACATAATACACCTAGTTAATAAACACTTGGCTCACCAGCGTATAAAATGAATTACAATTCAACAAGGGCTCGACCTTGGGGTATTACATAAAAGAAACAAATGTAGATTGTACTAGTTTGTCAATTCTATTTTCTAGCAATTCCCCATTTCAAGTATTTGAGTGTGTAGTTACTTCTAGGCATGGCTTTGAACTTGATATTATTTACTTTCTTACAATTTATGTTTGCATGCTAAGATTTATATAGTATGAATCAAGTGAGAGGGAGATACTATCTAAAAATACATCAAATGTTGTAATCTTTTCATGAAAGTAGGGATGGCAGTGAGCCAATCAATGAAATATTCAGAACAACAATTATTGACACACTCCTCACATCCCTAAGAATTTGAAACATAAGATCCAAGAAATTAATAATTAAAAGAAAATAATGAGTGTAGTTTCCATGAAGTAATTTTATTTCTATTCCTTATAGATATTACTTTTATTTCTCTTCATCTTAACAAAATTTTCATTAAAATCGTTAACATATGTAACACACTTGATTGATTAAACCCTCTTAGGCTAGTGGGATGTCAATTTTTTCACTTCCATTAAAATTGATATCATGGGTTTACATCCTTACTCGTTCTTTGTCCTTCATGGCACACACATGGACTACTTATTTGTCCTTTGTACCACATGTAGATATGACGAATATACATACTCATCACCCTTCTTTTCTCATCAATTCCTTAGTGGAATGAAACTTCATGAACTAGGGGTAATATCCCTAATTAGATGGCTCCAACTCACCTAGTCTGACCATATCAACGGTTCATAGTGAGTTAGGTTCCTCCCCTTTAGGTATGCAGGCCATATGTCCCACTTTTCATTCTTGATTGAAATTTTCTAACAGATCCAATGGTCTTCGAGCTTGGAATTCAACAACCTCGGTCTACTCGACACCTCAAACTATGCGATGGCTAATTCCTCACTCATTTCCTGCTCAACACTTTGAATAGTGAGGTCCAAAGTAGATCCACGACTGTGATCATATCACATTTCCTTACCCCCAGATCAATAGTCTCCAATTTCTCGGGCATCCACCATGGGAAAGTTTCCATTCTCCATGATCATGATACTTCCCAAATAGTCCTTCCTGATGAGAAGTTATCTAGTGGATCCAACAACCCTTAGATCCTTGCATCCAACTATTAGAGACCAATTGGATCTCACAACTATTGATGTATTATCATAGGAGAAGTACTTCCACATAGGATCAGTGTCTAGCATGTGGAATTCATCCTTGTAACCTATCAGAAAACCTTAGGAAGTTCACTTTATGAGACATTTATTAAAGTGAATGATATTTTAATTAATTAAATTAAATTCTTAAGTTTGTTGGCATTAGTAACTTAAGTGAGATTTGATTAAGTCATAACCATTACATCTAAAGTTAACATGAGATTTTAACTTAGTCGTTGATGACTTTGGAAGATATCTATTGTTTTGGACTTAGGGTTAAATCAATGTAATAAAAGGAAGCCAAGGAGAGAGGATGAGACACACACTGAGTAGAGTGTGAGGATATCTCATTGAGTGGGTGAAGAGAGTTCATCCAAGTGTGAGTGGGAAAGGTTGAGGAGATGTGCAAAGAGGAAATGAGGGATATAAAAACTGAGTGGGATATGTTATCATTGCATTATAACACTCTAAAGGGCCATTATCCCAAGAAGGGAGCCCTGATTTTATAGAGACATAATCATTATAGATCTGGTTTTTTTGCAAGGGTTTTTCCAAGGGTTGTTTACCTAAAATATATTTTGCAATGTGTTATTGGTTTCTATTTTATTGCTCCCCCTAAAGTTTCATTCATAAGCTAGTTGTGTTAATAAGTAATAAATAAACTTTATTTAAATTATTATTCATGTGTTGGGTTTCCAGGAATATCAACATGGTATCAGAGCCGAGACCCTAAGGAAACCACATTGTACAGGCGAGATATTTGCAATGAGAAAATTATTTTTATTTCATATATGCGAGAAATGTTTATATTCAAGTTTGCAATCTACATGATTTTTTTTAAGTTTGCAATTGCATGGTAAATTCAAATAAAAAAATAAAAAGGAAAAGGATCATCGTACAACAGTCGTCGTACAAAGTCCTACATATGTGCAAAAGAGTGAGGCAGTGTTGGGATTGATGGATGAGACATTCAAAGCAGCAAATTGAGTAGGTGGTTCCATTTTGAATTGGGCCGAGTAAGATCGGATTCACTAGAGATTAGGATGACAGAGAGATCAATCTGGATCGCTATTGAGGTCGAGCATTGTGAGCATTGTAGGATGAGTATATAGGTCACATATCTACAGTTGATCATGGTATGATCATGAAGGAGTAAACACATGGATCAATCGGCTAGAAGAGGAAGGTATTTGGTTAAGGTAAATCAGTCACCAAGAAAGAATACAGTCACCAACAAATAGAGGAGAGATGATGCATGCAGAATTGGGTTGTAGCAGCAGTAGTAGTAGTTGGAGTTACCATAGTGGAACTGTTGAGGTGTAGTAGAGAGGTTGCATGAGGTGTTGGAATATGTGGAGTCATCGAAGGGTTGGGAAGAGTAGCCACTAGAACAAGTAACATGGTAGTGGCCATGGGCTAGTGCGAGTGAACAATAACATATATCAGCTGACATGTGTGTTGGTAGACATGCCCACAAAGTGGCTAGGGTCCGGTCCTTTGTGTGATGTACTACCACAGTTTTCATGTGAGTGATAGAAGCCATCGAGAGAACATGGAAAGGAAGGGCCATGTTGGAAGTTTCATATGGCCAGTGAGGAAAGGGGTCAGACCATAACCTATAAGAAAACATCAGATAGCCATCAATATTCTAGCATAGACAACAAGCCATAGAGGGTTTTAAATTATATTAGAACATCCCAGCAGGGGTGAAAAATATTTCAGGTAGTGGGAAAGTGACTCGGGCAGTAGGCAGATTTCCTGAGAACCTCGTAGGTGTCTCAAGCAGAAGCGTAACATAGTCAGGTAGCACCAAAGAGGACCCGGGTAGCCTAGAAAATGACCATAGAAGCAACAGAGGGGTGCGAGAAACCACGGGAATCCTTGGGAAGGGGTCTAGGCAACAACAAACAAATCTGGGTAGTAGGCAGTGAGATAGAAATCAGGTCTGGGAAGCTAGAATTTGAGTTTTCATCAGGTTGTGGAGATGCCCACATCCGGTTTTGCGATTCAAGGAAAGGTTGGATCGAGTGTCCAACTACAGTCCTTCAAAGGAGAGGATTATGTTGGTGTTGATGGAGAATGGGGTCTGGTAATTTTCTAATACTTAGATAACTTGTCAAATGAAACAGAACTAGTCATACATAATTAAAAGGATGTGAAATCCAAGTGCATAATTATTCTAGATGGATTGAGGGATCATTCAATGATCCCTCATTTAATGGAAAAGACAATAGTCAAGGACATGTGGGAGGATTTGAAGGGTTTATCTCAGAGTAAGAATGAGAATTGAAAAATGGTACTAAGAGAGAAGATTAGGGACACAAATATGACAAGATCAAACATGGTGACAAGTTATCTCACCTGGCTCTGACAAGTTTGAGGTGGATTGGCTACAATTGGGGAGACAATGGTTGATTCACATATGGTGAGGATGACACTCGAAGGATTCATGAAGGAGTGGAAATCATTCATCAAAGGAATCATGGAATGAGAGACCCTTCCTAATTGGTCAAGTTTGTGGGATGACTTCGTTAAGGAAGAGATTCGAGATGAATAAATGAATGGAGTTCAAAACAAGAATGATGGTGATAACTTTTCTCTTCCCATCCAGGTAATGAAGGGAAAGTTCAAGAAGTTTCCCATTGGATATTCTACCTCTTGAGATGTCAATAAGGACATGAGAAATTTCAAGTTTTATGCATGTCAGAAGTTTGGGAACCATGCAGGTAAATGTACGAACAAGAAGAAGGGGGGAAAAGAGACACAACCAAATGTAGTTTCATTGACAAAGGCTCAAATGGAATATTTTCCCAAGAAGTTTGAACAATCAAATCCCTTATGTGTTTCCCAAACTACCTTGGGCACTATATCACCTGATGTATGGTTGAGAGATAGTGGATCTAGTGTCATATGACAAAATCATGGGAGGAATTTGAGAGATTCACATATTCTAACTCAAAATTGTATGTGGAACTTAGTATGGGGACCAAGCATGCAGTGAATGGATATAAAACAATGTCATTTCAGATGGAGTCAGGAAGCATATTGAGAGTGAAAAATGTGATATGGGTATCAGGACTCATGAGGAGATCTTAGTATCAGTGATTGAGAATAATGGATTTGATGTATTGTTCTGGGATGGACATGCATTGATCAATCCGAGATGATCTAGCTCAAACATAGCAACTATTTTTGGAGCTAGAGAGAGAAAATTGTATAGGATAAATGGTCACCCTATGCAAGCTATGGAAAGCAGTAGCAGAGTGGAAAGCAAAAAGGGTTTGGTAGCTCTGAAGGTTAGTATCTGGTTGATGGGTCTGAATTCACCCAAAACTATCAAGGGGTACTCCTCAGGTCATTGTCCCAACTAGACTATGCAACATTTGGATTAGGAGTGCCATCTGAAATTTGTCCCGACTTCCATTGATACTTTTTTTAGGGTTTTGGATGGTTATGGACAGGTTTAACGATGAGGGTGGATGATGAGTGGATATTCAATGAAAATATGTAGATGGAGACTATGTATGAAATGTAAAATAATCTATTACTAATCCAATTTAACCTATACTAGCTAGGAGAAACCTAAAGTAAATGGTGAGTTGAAAATGAAACTAAATCCTACGTAAACTCCTACACAGATAGTTAGAATAGAAGAGAAGAATCAGAAACAAGCATGTACACATTCATATGACAAAATTAGTCCAGATTGCAGCAATACACACATTCAAATCTTAGAAATCTCAAGGCACAAGATATTCGAAGCAACACTTAAAACTGTAGAATATCACAAATTGCGTAAGAATTAATCCATAAACAAACTATCATTCTTACAATCCATATGAACAACATTCATCTTCACTTGAAATAATTCACCGCTTAGATTTCTACACATATAAATAATTCCTTCTCCAAAAGTTGGCCCTGAAGGCTTCTCCTTATTAGTAGTTTCAACAATAATACATGAAAACTCTAAAAAAACTCTTCAATTTTAGTTGACAATGTGTTCCCAAACTAGTTTAGAAATAGACAATGTTTGAAGAGTCAAAATCCCCTTTACAAATGGGCCTCCACTCTACTTTATACAATTTTCTAAGTAACTCCTATGTGACTCTTCATTTTCTTCTTGAAGAAGCGATTACAAAAATGGTTTATCTTCCTATTCCAAATGCCAAGTGTATAATAAGGACAAAATTATGGTTGGGTGTGAAAAAGACAAAATAATAATACTTGTTGTCATCATTAAGCCACTATTTCATCTTTACTCATGGGTTTTTTCCCGTGATGTATGTCATCCATATCTCTATTTGGTCAAACATGGATTTGATTCTCCAGTAAACTATCTTCTCCAAAGATGCATTTTTCAGAGCCACACTATCTTCCAGGATGCTCATGTCTTTAGATAGTGTGGGCATGAAAGCTTATATCATGGTATGTAGTCTTACTAGTTGCAGCAAGTGTTGATATATGAGGTCAGTGGTGATGGTAGTGGATAATTCAACTACTTCTCTCCTTTCAATCATGTTTTCATGCACCTTGTCTACCAGCTCCTCTGTTACAAGTTTTTTCTCCAACTCATCTAGCTTTGGTAATCTTCTCCTCTTCATCAATTCTTTCTCAACTATGTGTATCCTCAAGCATATTGCCAATTATTTAGTAACTTCCCCATCATATGTTTTCCCCACTTGTTGATAATGGTCAAGTGCATACAAGTACATTTTCCTGTCTGATTTCAATGGTCTGTATAAGTTTGGAGGTGCGTCAGGATTTCAAGCAATCCATTTATTGATGTCATCAATTCCTTCTCGGATAGTTTTGTATTATGTCATCTTTATTTGTATCTAATTGTTATGCTCAACGATTATCACAATTGTGTCTTGAAAGAGGTTCATATTCGCATAAATGTTTGTGATGGCTTCTTCTAGCTCGTTTCTGGCCTTTTCTGCAC
This sequence comes from Picea sitchensis, assembly GCA_010110895.2. Classification (NCBI taxonomy): domain Eukaryota; kingdom Viridiplantae; phylum Streptophyta; class Pinopsida; order Pinales; family Pinaceae; genus Picea; species Picea sitchensis. Next base: position 9,185 of record SNQJ01S0240302.1, read on the forward strand.
TGACCTTGAAACTTTGAAGGCTTCTTTCATTAATCCTAACCCGTTGAAAATTTTCGTCCATCTCCTTGATCTTTGCTTCTTTATATTCATTCTGATGGCACAACCTTCGATTCTTATCTACATTGGTGTTCATAAATGTAGAGCTAGATGTAGTGGTAGCTATGGGATCTTCCCTCACATCTCTCATCACAAGAATGTGTGTGACAACCGAGATAGGCATCCCTTCTATCATCAGAACTTTCTTCACCTGTTCATGCACAAGTCGGCTTGTCTTGTTGTCACAGGTGAATATCTTTAAGTAAAGTACCTCACTTGGTTGGAATGGTTCCCAAAACCCAAGCCTTAAACCCACACCCAATATATATGTTCCTATATCTACAATAGACATTTATATGATATTTGTTTCCATTGGGTGAGTGTCATCCCCTCTGTGTTCTACCTCTTTATGTTTCCTCTCATCCCCAGCCACTTTGTCAACTGCCTTTTTTGCTTGCTCTGTTGCAGCTCTTGTTGTCTCTTTGCTTGCTGCTTGCTCCTTTTGTTTGAATTCTCGCACTAAAAAACTTTTGTCTCTTCCTTAGCTCTAGCCTTGGCCTTGTATGATTCAATATTTCGCTTCTTCTTTCCTGCATCATTTTTTATTTTTTAAGACTCTCTCTTTGTCCCTCCTATTTTTATCATCTGATTCCTCCTCTACCTCTTCAGCAGATCCTAAGTGTGTTGATATGGAAATGGGGGAAGATCACTTAGATTCTTCTTGATATTCCTTCTTCTTGGCTTCTTCTCTCACTTTTTCTTCATCTATGATCCTTCCTCTCAGATAGCCATTCCTACTGAAGATGAATTCATCATACATCTGGGAATTCTAGTGTACTTCTTCCTCCTCCCAAAGATATGTGGTATACTCCCAAGTTAGATCAATCTTTTTGAAATTCTCTCTAACAATATTTTTGGGATGATCTCTCCTTTATTGCTCTTCCCCAAAGTGATATAACATCATGGTATTTACCCCTGCTTGGACCTTCTTAGTGTTTTTGAAGAAAACATTTCCCACATACAATGGAAGTGAAGGCCTCATTGTTTTCTTTATCCAGTATAACATCCCCCAAAGTCTATGTATGATGGTATGATATGCCACTTCTTGGAACCCAAGATTGTCGGGCACGAATTAAGGATGCAAATGTGATGGTTTCATTACGCCATATATTCTTATATAAGTACCATGCTCCATGAGCTACCAATCCTCGATTCTCCTTATAATAGTTATGGATTTATTATTCGTGCATAGAGGAGTGGTACAGAATATGAACTCGTATAATGGAGCCAGAAAGTGCTCACATATCCTTTGATACTCCATATGATATTTGTGTTCCCATAACACTTTTCAATATACATGAATTCCAAGTTTGGATGGTAGCCAACTCCACCCTAGGGTCGGATGGTACTGATATTCTTCCATTGACCATATTGCTTTCAAATTGATTCTTACTCATATGATAAATGACTAGAGGAGGAGTTGTAGGAGATATAATGGGAATGAAAAGTAAATAATGTCAAGAATACAAGTCATAGTTCATTTCTTTGGTGTTTCTTTGCTTCTAGTGAGCATCCATAGCCCCTATGGAGTCACCCCAGTGTCATTAGCCTTGATCTCCTACCAGTGAGAATCCATATCCCTGGAGGAGATACTTTCATGTCCCAGGTGATCTGGAAAGACTTTACCTTCTATAATATTTGATTCTCTTTTGTTTAGACAGAAAGGTGGATGGGAGGATTCCAGTTAACCTTTAAAGGCACTAGGAATTGCACCTATGATGGTGAGATCTTCTAACTTGATCATAGATGAGAGAAATACATAAGTTATGATTCTCTTCCTCACGATTGTTGAGTGGGTTGAAGGGAAGGAAGGTAAATATTTGAGGGTAAGACGATTTATTTCCCGTAAACAAGGAAATATGGAGAGTTTCCTATGGTGGCCTTAGGAGTGACGAAATCATCCCAGAGGGAATTCGATAAAGTGTTGTGACAATTTATCTAGCGATCAACCATGGTTCATTTGAGGATTCAGATTATGTTCTTGTTTGTGGATTTCACTAAGCCATTTCCCTGAGGATAATAATTAGCATAATACTTTAAAATAATCCCTTTCTCTAATGAAAACTCAGATAATTTTAAATATGAAAATTAAGTTTCATTATCAAACATTAGAGAGTTAGGAACTCCAAACCTTGTAATGATGTTTTGTTCAAGAAAACTAATCACTACCTCTTCATTTACTTTTACTAGTGGTATTGCATCAATCCATCATGTAAAATAATTGGTAGTGGTCAAAATATACATGTGTTACTTGGAGGAATGTGTATTAATCTCACCAATGATGTCTAGACCCCATTGTTCAAAGGGTTCTTCAATAAAAACAGGTTGGAGTGGAGTATAATATTTGTGTTCTCTTCCTACAACCTTCTAACATGGTTCACATCTTCTTGAATATGCATGGGCGTATTTGAACACTGTGGGACAATAATACCCATCTCTCAACACTTTGTGAGCATTTGTGTCTCCTGAAAGATGGTCTTAAACAGGTCCATCATGCATGTCCTTCAATACCTTATCAACATCTTGTTTCTCAAGGAAACTGAGTAACACCCCATCATAATTATTTCTAAAAATAATTCCACATTACAATTTATATTGCAAAGAATTCAACCTGAGTGATATATTCTTCTTATCATTAATGTAACTGAGGGATGTTTCATGCTGCAAGTAATATTTAAGTTCATTATAGTATGACCCTTCAATTCCTGGAACATATGGAACGTGTTGAGTATACATCATTGGTTCATCTTTCCATCCGTCCTCCCCTTGTTCTTCATCACTGGTACCTTGCATCACTAATTTGCATAAGCCTTGAACTTTCACGATATTGGTTGGTTTAAATTCAAGGTCGTATTCTTGTAATGTTGTCATCCAATTTCCTCATCACTCTCCCAATTCTCTTTGAACGAAAAGTGACCTGACCTTTGGGTGATAGGCAACGAATTTCATATGATTTTTTACGATATAAGGTATGAAATTTTTTATGGATTTATGGATAGCTAAAGCTTTCTTATACACTAGGGGTTAGTTCAGTTCAACACCTTTTAATCCAATGCTCATGAACATGAGAGGATACCTATCTCCTTCCTCATCTTTATGCGTGAACAATGCTACCAGGGAGTGATTATATGAAAACATATATAACAAGACATCTTTGGTAAAATATGGACTCCACAGAGATGGTGCAACAACTATGGTGGCTTTGATATTTTCAAATGATTCTTTCTCCACTGGTGTCCATTTAAATTGAACGTCCTTTTTTATCATTGTTTGAAGCAAGTTTACAATTTCGGTGAAATATGGAATGAATCTTCTTACAAAATTGATTCTTCTAAAGAATGATTCCATTGATTTTTTGTGATGTTGTGGGGGAATTTGTAGAACAAATTTTTTCCTTTCCACATCCACTACAATTCCATCTTTTGAGATCACATGTCCCAATAATATACCCTCTTAAACAAAAAATATGGTTTTCGTTGGATTTAAAGAGATCCCATATTTCCTACATCATTCAAATATTTGTTTCATATGCCTTGGATGATCTTCCCTTTTCTTTGAATAGGCAGTAACATCATCAAGGTAAACCACCACACTTTGAACGATTAATCCTTTAAAAGTGATATCCATTTCCCTTTGAAATGTATATCCTAAATTCATCAATTCAAAGGGAGTTATTCTATAAGCATATGTTCCCCACTTGGTTCAGAATGTGGTCTTTAATTAGTCAGGTTCTGCTATGAGAACCTAATTATATCCTAAAAACTCATATAATAGATAAAACAACTCAGATCTCGAAATAAGTTGAATGATTTGTTCCATTGGGGGAATAGGGTAGTTGTCCTTGTCGAAAGCACGATTTTGATTCAGAAATCTATACAAATTCTGATTTCTCCCAACTTTTTCCTTCTGGGAACCATATAAGAAACCTGGGTTGAATGTAAAACTTTAAAGATGATTCAAGCATCTAATAGCTTCTTTAATTATTTTTGTATAAGACGCTCGAGAGTCGAATGTATCTTTATGAGATTTTTCTGAAATGGATAGACAACTTCTTTAATAGGGATCACATGTTTTAAAATTCGAGTATCATATGTTTTAAAATCATCATAAGTCCAAGAAAAAACATCGCGATACTTCTTAAACAGTTCCCTGAATGCATGTTTTTCCATGTCTAAACAACAAGTTCCTAGATTAACATATTTGGGTTGTTCAAAGGTTCCAAGATTGAACAAGAAGTGCATCATAGTGGAATTGTTAGTATTTAGGTTGG
>SNQJ01S0240304.1:0-13550 GCA_010110895.2 Picea sitchensis
AAATAATGTAACTACAAAGAGTATTCTTATTATTATTTGATATATTATTCATTGGATCAATCCCCATTGTGGATTGATCTTGTCGGCTATTGTAATAGGACTAAATCCCCTTTTGTGGATTGGTCAAATGTTAATTATAATAGGTAGAATAAGAAGTCAACCCCAACAGATATTAAAGAGGCCCCAAAATGTAATTAAGGTGGTTATAACCACCCAGTGGGAGAAGTCGGCCCTGCCAGTGAAGAGATACTTCACATGTGCCAGTCTAATATAAATAAGAAGGCTAGCGCCTCACTTACACACACAACTCACTTGCTCATTGAGAGACAAGTTTCGGATCTTCTACTGGAGAAGAAGGAGAGAGAGAGTGGTGCATATCTAGGAGAGGACTTTCTGTATTAGTTTAAGAGATCTCTTGGCATTGTATTGGCTATCTATATTAAGGAATTTTTGTTGGGTTTTCTTCCCCTAGAGGGTTTCCCAGGATAAATGTTGTGTCTCTTGTGATTGTGTATTTCTCAGTGATCTTGGATTATGCTATTGTTATCTAATGAAATGAAAAAAACTATAATAATGGCTTAAACATTAACAAATTTATTGGCTATAGTTATGGTTTCTCTCAATCAAACCACGTTGGCACCACTCCCATGTCGAGCAATAAAAAAATGAGGGGAAATTTACTAGCTATAGTTATTATTTCTCTCACCCAACCCAATTTCTAAATATCTTAGCTAAGGAATTAACAATACAACCCATTCTAGACACATTGATCCTACTTCAATTAGTCATACTCTTTCCCCATAGCCCACACAATGCAAATAATGGGATCCCCTTCCTTCATAATTAGTTCCTTAGGCTATCCCACTTCTCTACAATGCTCCAATGTAGATTGGCTAGGAATTTTAAGTTGTAAATTACTTTCCTCTTTTACTCAACGATTCCCTATGAATCCATTCATTGTTTTCACATGGTTTCCTGGTTGCAAACTATCCAAACATACTTCCCATTCCATGATGAAATTCTCCAACACCACCCATACGAATTACACAGTCAATGAAACAATGAATTTCCCCAAAGGTAGAGTAATTCCTTCCCCAAGGCTTGCATGGAAAACACATGCCTTCATTTTATATTTGGGAAACAAAACACAAGACACATAATACAAGAGGGTATAAAGACTTTGCGGATAGACACTTCACAATAATAAAATATTATTTATTTGACCACCCTACTTCCCACTCATTGTTTCATTGTCCCCATGGTTCTCCTAGGAAGTTATCAACCCCAAGTGCACCTATTTATTATATCATTTTAATTGTATCAATTCCAGTAATAATCGAAATGGTAATTACACTTACCAACTTACAACATACTTATACATTATGTCTATTTCACATATGGGGGTATTACATTCCTCCTCATCTTTCTCATGGAATAACATCATCCTTAATGTTTATATTTCCAATGATAAAACCATGCCTTCATTCTTCAGCTACACCTATAACAATCATCAATAAAATAAATGTATTATAGACATTTTTATGCAACAATTATCCCATTTAAAATAATTTTCCAATTTCATGTAAGAATCTATGCTCATAACATAAGATTGAATATGCAATTCTAGACCAATACTTATCTGTATGAATATTTATTTGCTTCACATGGATCCCATTGGTAAGAGTCCAACTCACTATACATTTTGAGACACCCTCCTTGATCCCAACAAACATGCATCATGAATCTCTCACAATAGATTCATTTAAGTTGCCTCTTTGTTACAACCTTCCAAGCTTAGGAAACCACTTCTTCACTAAATAGTCCCCCGATTTATCCATCTTGGCAAGGCTTTCACATGCAATAAGAGCACCAACATAAGGCTCCAATGTCATCATAGTGACCATTTTCCCAAGTTTTCTAACTTACAATAGCCATCATTCAACATTACTAAGTAGATCCACCATCCACCTATGTCGTAAGCATACAACTTTTATGAGTTCTCTCCTTTTTCTTTCAACCAAGTTTAGAAATAGTTATTACAAAAATCAAATTTTAAATAATATAGGAATTTCCACATAATACTTCTCTTTCGATTGTGTAAGCAATAATCCTTATTTTCATTATGGTTTAACTTACATTTCTATATCCAAAACATATATTTATGTAACTATGTTCTCTGGACAATGCTTTCATGTATTCGAACAAAGCATGACTGCTTATCCATACAATTATTTCATTTCCACATACACATACACAGGAACCCATGAAATGATATCAAAATTATAAGATACCAATAACATGATAACTTTTAGCCATTAACATATTAACTGCAGTGAAATACAAATCAAGTATGCATTCAAACAATGAAATCAAACACATGTAGCCAACAAACATGTATGCATAACCGCCATTTACACACCCCAACTATATTATTATTATTATTATTATTATTAATTTGTGGGGTACCTCCCTCTTCCTCCCACTACATTTATTATCTTCATTATTATTGTTGTTATTGTTATTGTTATTTTAATTAGTTAATTGATCAATTAATTATTATTATTGTTATATATACTTACATCACACAAAATTACACATTCTCATGTCATGCATTCCATGAGATGGAAGGTTTAAAATATGCTTCGACGCATTATCCTTCTAGGTAGTGTTGTTGAGATATCAATAATCTACGCAAATTTTCCACTTCCATCCTTTCTTTGGTACAATCACTATTGGGGAAACCCATTCACTATCTAATATAGGATAGATGAACACAATAGTTAATAACTTTGAAGTTCTTCTTTGACAATATCCTTGAGCATTAGATTCATTCATTGCCAGGGTTGATAGATTGAATGAAACCAATCTTGAATATAAATGTGATGTGTGTAGATTGTTGGATCAATACCTTTCTTGTCCCTATAATTCGAAGAAAAGTCCATGGAATGATTTTGTAGTAGACTCATTAACAACTGTCATTGAGTACGTTGTAGTTGTTGGATCATGTTGTCATTGATGCCAATGGTTTGATTGATTAATGATTGATGTAATATAATATGTATTTTACTTGATGAGAATGCATAGATGAAGATGGATCAATGAGTTGTCATTGATACATGATGAAGATGGATCATTATGGTTTCATTGGTATATGATGCATTGTTGGAAAATCTTACTGGTATATGATGCATTGTTGGAAAATTTATAGGATGACTCATTATTGTCTTATCATGATTGATATATTCACAAAATGGATGAACTCCAAAGTGGTCCCTTATGGTGAAATCCTCACGGAATACGCTTATGGATTGAGTTATCCTAGAAGAATGGTTGGAGGACCCTGTCCTACTCATTTTATTATCATGATTGATAAGGTGCACAAATGTATGAACTCCAAAGTGGTCCCCTTATGGTGAAATCCCCCTACAGAAGACTCTTTACGATTGAGTTATCCTAGAAGAATGGTTGGAGGACCCATGCTGTATGTGGAATAATGAGATGTGAAGATCAAGGAAATTGTTGGTGAAACTATCCTAGATGGAGAGGCTTGTCATTCCATTTCCATAAAGGTGACATGTGGAATATCACATAACTCCCCATGGTTTGAGATTTATGACTCCTACTAAGATGAAGGACCCCCTACATAAAGGCTTGAAGCCCCCTAAGGTCAAAGAAGTAAAATTGCTAGAAAAGAAGAAATCATTATTTAAATGATAAAGTAAAGTGACAAAGTCAAGGTGGATTATTTTAAATAATAAAGAGAAATTATAAAGTAAGGTGACAAAAATCAAGAAGGAAGATTTAAAATGATAAAGTATTGGAGAACTCTTCTATTTATGGAAAGTGGTTAACCCTAAAATAAGAAAATAGGTTAAGTAACCTAAAAAATGGGTTAAGGGACCTAGTAAGAAAAAAAATCATTATTTGTAAAGGTGGATTATTTAAATAAAGAGAAGTGAAAAAATCAAGAAATGATAAAGTAAGATGAGAAAATCAAGAAGGAATATTTAAATGATAAAATATTGAGAAATTTCATTTATGGAAAGTGGTTAACCCTAAAATAAGGAAAATGGGTTAAGACCTAGAAATGGATTAAGGGACCTAAAAATGGGTTATGGACTCCAGAGGGATGAAAGTATAAATAATATAGGAATGGTCTCTTGTAGATCATCCTTTTTGTGGATCAATGGAGAGCTTCTTGTGAGAATATCTTTTGGAGTATTGATGGAGAGCTCCTTGAGCATTTTTGGTGTGGAACACTTGAGAATATTGAAGATCTATAAGTGACTGAAATAACCAAGGATATCTAAGCCGAATTTAATAAGGAATGTGAAGAAAAGAGAGCTGGAATTGAAGGGAGGATAAATTCTTTTGATGATGCTTTCTAAGGTATGTTATTTACATGTCATCTCACCATTTTTTCTATAACATTTTTTCTATAATGATTCAGACTGTAAAATTGTTATTCCATTGAGAAACCATACCCAAGTATCTTTGGTAAAAAAATCAGCTTGTGGGTCGTTTTATTTTGGGAGTTACACTCCGTGGAAAATAGGGTTTGTGGCTAGTCCTGAAACTAGTCAAAAACAAGTGTTTCGGGTAAAAACGTCATAACTTCTTCATAACATATCCAAATTCAATGAGGCCAAATGTGTTGGTTAGAGTACAGTCTATAGTATGTTGTGTAATATTTTCAGAGCAATTCAATGAATATTTTGTGCGGGGCACACTCTATAAGGTCGCTCTCTAGAATAAGCCATAATTCAGCAAGGTATGTCATTTTTGCTATAACTCCTTTTCTGAGAGATTCCAAGTAGTGCCACCTAGAGGAACTGCATAAAACACACTGAAGAAAATTGTGTATCAGTTTCATATCTTTATTCATTACAAGTACAAAGTCATGATTATTTCAAGTTGGGTTATTGACTAATCCAAAACTAGTCATGGTTGAGACAAGCAGTTGATGAGTTGGCACATACATAAGGTGTATAGTTGATGATGTTGGTACATATTGATGAGTCATTGTTGATGAGTATTTGACACATTATTGGTATATACTTGGTACATGTTTGGATGCACTTTTTTATGGTACAGGTTGATTACAGGTTGTTTGGCATGGGTTGGTGCATGGTTGATGCACTTGTTTATGTCGACAGATTGATATATGTTGAGGATTGTCGCCTCATCTCAGTTGGTGCTGAGAATGTAAGTTGAGTCTTGCATATAGATTTGGTTCTTTTGTAGAGTTGTACTCTATTTAGTTGGTGCTTAAAAACCCCTGGATTGAAGTCCATAATAAAAGGAAAAATTGTACATACATCTTGTGTTCTTTGTGTTCCTTGTGGAGATGATTTGTTGATGATATGTTGTTGATATGTATTCACATATAACTAATGATAAATGATTGAAATGAGTAATGAGAAAATGTTGAATGTTAACTAAGGAGTTTTTGTGTAAGAGGGAAGTTTTGGGAAAAATATCCCCACACTCATTCACGCCCCTCCCCCCCTCTAAGTGTGGTAGATGTGTCCAACAATAGCTTACTATTAATATTAATGAATTTTTCATGAAGTATTTAAGTAGTCACATCTTTGGAATCTACAATTTCTACCATAAAGTAATCACCCAAGTAGTTGAATCAGATGATAATGTCAAAGTGGCTCACCAATATTGGAGGAATAATAATGGTCTCAGAATTTCCATATGAACTAGTTCTCTCGTCATATTGGTCAAGTCATTCTTGGATTTGAACACTAGAAAGGTAAGCATATTTTTGCATGAAGTTAATAATAATTATGTCTATATTAGGTTATTTTAATGTCAAAACTCTATCAATGGTAAGGACATGTTGAATTGAAGTGTCATAAGGGGTATCTAGATCACTGGGAGGAACCCATAAAGGTTCTTCTAGTTCTAAAATAGAGTTTCTTCACTAAGCCACCTTGAGATATTGTCACATCACCAAATTAAAAAATGACATAAGCATCAGTAATTGCTAACCAGAACCTCCCTAGGAAAAGAGGATAACCACCAAGACTTGTTTTAGTACACAACACCATAAATTTTGCAAGGTATTCCTACAAATCGATGGATATAATCACATTTTCCAAGATTCCTTCTAGCTTAACAGTTGACATATCGACCATCTATAGCACAATAAGATTTTGGTATAGAAGACTTTGGATCTACAAATTATCCATGACCTCCTTATCCATTTAGTTGATGGTGCCACTATATCAATCAAAGTGTGTGGAATAAGGAACTTTCCAATAGGAACATTCACGATAAGACTAATTGGATCAAAGTACTTAGGATTTACAACCTTTCCTAGAATAAGTTCAATAAGCTAACCTACCATGTCAATGGTTTGTGGGTTTGGTTTCTTTCTTTTGGGTTTCTTGAGACATAAATATTTTATGCTCTAGTTGTTGTAAATTAGAACATCATTGATGGCTTTGAATAAAGGAATTTTGACACAAAGATTCTTCAACTCTCCTACGATATAAAATGCAGGTTGGGGTTGAGGTTTAGATTAAATTAATCTTTATAGAAAAGGTGAAGACTTAGAATTAGGTTGAATGGAAGAATATTTCAACTCTATTTGTTCATATTTATATGATGATGGTTGTTTTGTCTCGGCCTCTCTTGATTCAATAAGAATGGGTCACCTTGGATTTGTTATTTTGTTCTTAGACTGAAGGTATGTGGCTTGGAAATCAAGAGAAAAAAGTGAAAATGTTGTGTAATCACCCACTTCATTGTTGTAAATAGGTTGAGTTGTTTTGTTGTTTTGATTAGGTGTAGGTTGAGTAGGTAACCATGGACGTCTCATGGGTGGTTGATTACTATTCTTCTATGGATGAGGAAAAGGATATTGTTGTTGGGTTGACCAATTCTACTGCAACCTAAAAGTTTGTTGCTGAGTTGGCCATTGAGAACCCTAAAATTGATTAAATTGTCATCCATAGGGAATAAGAGAATACCAAGGTACTTTATTGAGAAAGGTTCTTTCCATGTCACTATGTGCCAAGAAATTGAATATGATTGTTGGCTCTTGACAAATTTTTGAGGATTCTTGGTCATGTTTGACCTAATTTTGGGACTTCGACAGGCTGTCGAAGGCGGAGCGTAAGACGGAGCGGAGATCGCGGGATATCGACCCCTTTTAGGGCCCTTTTTGGGATTTGGGATTATGTAACAAGTATGGGAATCCTGGCCCATGGGTTCTCCCATACTTAGGCCTATTTTGTATGTATAAATAGATGTTAGGCGATGTAGTGAGGATATAAAAAAACGAATGGTTGAGTGCTAGAGTTGGATCTGTGTGATCAAGAGTTGTAAGTGATTTTTACATACTGTGTGAGACTAGCAGAGCTAAGTGCAAGTCATTGTAAGAGGTTGTGGAAGGTTGCGTTCTTAGATCTACTCGGGGAAGGAGGATCTAGCGAGCTGCGTAGATCTCCTGTCCTATGCAGAGTAAGGGTTTTTGAGGCTCTGTGCATGTAACCTATTGAAGAAGATAATAAATAAGAGAAGATTTGGTGGAAATAGCCCCAGGTGGGGGTGAACCAGGTACATGTGTTGCTCTGCTTTGTGCAATGTGTTGATGTGCTTATTTGTTAATGTGCTTAGTGCTTTAATATAGATGAATGATATGTTGATGCTTAGTGCTTAATAATATGGATGGATGTTAGATCTGATTGATATACATGTGCTTAGTGTTGAATTTTTTAAGATCTGATATGTTTCATCATGCTAAGTGTTGTTAGATGCTAGATCTGGTTGAATATTGCATTGTGTTGTAATTAGGGTTTAACTGGGCTATAACTAAGAACTGAATATTAATAAATATAATTGTTAAGTGATTAGAATCATAGATCTATGTCCCAGCTAAGGTTGCAGACACTGGAGTCCTGCAACCACCCCTGCCTCTACCTCGAGTGAGACTTCATATGCTTCGCAAGTGTTGTCGAAAGGGCTGGTAGTTAGGTTTTTTTGGTGCATTGTTGTAGCGTTGAACCCTAGGTCTGCCCCTATGCCAACAATGATACCAATTTTAAGATAATTATTCCAAGATGAATTAAAATGTTGAGGGTCATAGTCCATACCTTGAAATGGTGGTTGTGGCTACCAAAACCATCTCTAATTAATAAAACAAACTAGTTCAACACCCTAGTTTGTTCCTTAATATACTTGTTTTAGGCCTAGCGATTGATGATAGTTGTTGATATATTGGTTGTCAACACAAATATTGTATATTTTCACAACATACATTACACATCTAGGTCAATCATGTTTCTTGGTTCATTTGGGACAAAACGATAACTAAATATTTGTACATGTCCTCTTGCTTATTTTTAAATTGAAGGGTATCACACAGCATGGATACTGAATTCAAGATATTTATCTTCATGTCTTCTAAAAGATTTCCAAATTCCACCTTACTAATTCCTACTATGGTCTTTGATGAAGATGGAAAAATTGTGATTGATCCTCTCGTTTTCCTTGTAGATGTTCTTGATAAATTCTTGAAAAGATTCTAAATTTTGTCATAGGATAACTAGTAAATGAACCCAACAATAATTAGATCCAAAGTTACCTTCCACTCATGAAGACCCCTCTTAGCGGCACCAATTTAAGGGATTCTAGATTTACGAGGCAATTAGTAGTCTATTTGTAGCTAAACTAAAATCAAACTAAAATAATTCAGTGTAATCTTCCAAAGACTCATCAACTCATTGGGTTCTTCTAAATTTTTCATGACTTGAGTCCATTGCCTTGTAATAATCTTGACATTATTTTGAAAAAAAATCTTCATTAGATCTTAGATATTGACAGGGCATCCCTCTAATCCCATGAACCAACACATGTTGTATCTGTCAAGGTTGAGGAAAACAAGCATAGTTTTTGGGCATGTCTTATACTCATACGTTTGGCACAATAAATTCAAATTCAAATAGGAAGGTGTTTGGATCATATGTTGAAAGCCCATAGAAACATGGGAGGATTATGGGATTGATATTCTTCATTTAGGGTTCCTCATCAGTGTCTTGAATATGAAATTCATACCCCACCACTTCTTCTACATTGTCATTTCCTATCTCGAATAAAGGAATAAACCCAAAAATTGAAATAGAGGACTCAATCTCTTAAGTTTTAACATGTAGTTTGGTCTTGACAAGAGTTGTCTCAACCTTTTGTGTTACTTCAACAATAATTTGGGTTGAAATGGACCTTCAAACCACTAATGGATTTATTTTGCTTTCAAACTCATCAACCGCCAAAGTTGCAGGTTCAACACACACTCCTCATTCACTGGACTCTTTATGTATTTCAACGAGAGGAATACTAGGGAGAAATATTCCCAACTTATCCCCCTACCACTTCATACATTCTTATAAATGAAATAAAAAAAAACATGCAATGGAAAAAACAAAACTAGACATCTTATTCCAATTATGTAGCTCCAACAATGGATTTGCAAACCCAAAATAAAGAAATGAGTCTAAGATTTGGTATTTCCCCAACAACGACATCGAAAAGTGATGGGTTTGTAAATGATTTGGATTGTTAAAACCCAATATACACTAGAACTCACTTTAATTTATCAACCATGGAGTGTACACTTTCAAAACTCCTACACTGTATGTGAAATATCAACTCTTTTGATTATCTAGTTTTATTCACGTATTAACAATTGTTTTTTGGGGGACTCAATTTCCATAGTTATGAAATACTGTAACTAAAAATAGGACGAGGGAATAGCATATGAAACACTCTACAAAATACTCTAATCATATACACCTTGATTCATCGTGGTTCAATTAAAAAGCTAACCAATGTTTAACCAAACTAAAACTCCCTATCAACTATGTCAAAAACAACAAGAAGGATGTTATTCATTGCTCATTGAGTCCTCTAGTGAGAACAAAACCAATTAGAAATAAAATTAACTACTATCAAATATAAAAATTCTTTGGAAACTCTATTGAAATAAACCAAAAGGTTGTAGTTCTTGGCTTCCTAGTTTTCTAGTAAGATCAAATCCAACAAAAATAAAATTATCTATTAAGTAGAAAATTGAATGATGGAAATCTTGAACCCATGACAAGGAAACTATTACATTACACTATTCTACTAAGAGTAGAATTACAATCAACAAAATATAATGCAACTGAACACAAAATAAAATCAATTTTCATAAGACAAAGGCAGGGATAATTTTAAGGATGGAAATTTATATTAAAATGTAGAAACCTGGGCTAATCTTACTAGTCCTTAATATGGAAAATGTAAAATGTTTGGCAATACTTTTGTTAAAATATTCAAATTTCTAAGGATTTAATATAGTTTCTATAAAATTTTGGCTATTTTTAAGGTAAAATAATTTTATTCTGTGGAATTTGGTCGATTTTTTTTTAGAAAAAACGAAAAATTGACGAATCTTTTTTTGGGAAAAACCATGGAAAATTAGCCCATTTGCGAAATTTAGCCCCTAAAATCATCTATGCATGACAAAGGCATCTAAATTAACACTACAAAAGTGGGCCCTTGCTCTACAGTTCACTGGATGGTCTCTAAGAAACAAACTAAATAACTATAAAGGCGACCTATAAAGATGATTAAACACATATAAAAAAAAAATATTCACATTTAACCATCAAACCCAAAAGGTTCCAAAATTTGTGTATTTATATAGTTTGTCCATTAGGTTCTTGGGTAGTTACCCAATTTTAAGGAAATAATTAACAACTAAATATCTAATATTTATATCCTTAAATTCTCTTCCTTTACAAATGTGGAGAGAAAAAGGAGGAATGCATTCCTCAAAAAGGGTAGCAATTCAGTGAAATACACAGTGCTCAAATTATTCCAAATTACTTGCTAATATTCTTGGAAATATGCATTGCTACAAATTTGGCAAGGTACATATGTAAGGTCTTACACTCCAACCACACATGAATGTGTGCATCCCAAAGAATAGTCTTTCCCTTAACTTTTGCAGTGCATTGTGCCACTTCAACAACAACTCAACAAAACATTATCAAGAACTCATCAAAAAACCTTATCAACATGTTGATGAGTGATGTGTTTGTTGTATTGATGTTGAACTAGATCTTTAGCGAGCTTGATGGAACTCATATTGTCGCACCAAAGGGTGGTCGGATGATGTTGTTGGAATCCAAACTCTGAAAGGATTTGTTGAAGCCACAAGGCTTCTTGACATTCATTAATCGTTGCTCGATACTTTGCTTATGTTGAAGAAAGATAAATAGCTTGTTTCTTACAAGCCCAAGTGACAGGTCAAGAACCAAGGCCAAAAACATAACCTGTAGTATACTTTCAATAATTAGGGTCATTGACCTAATCTAAATTAGTGAAACTAGCCAACAAAGGAGTCCCCCTTGAACTATATTGTATCACAGAGTGAACTATACGCCAGACATACCAAAGTATCATTTTTGTTTCTTTCCAATGGATTTCATGGGTTGTTTTCATATACCGGGTAACAAGAAAAAAAAGAAAGGAAATATCGGGACAAGTATGAGTCAAACATAAGAAGCTACCAACTAATTGACTGTACAAAGTGGCATTGACTTCGGGAGTAGTACAAGTGGCAACAAGTTTGACTCCATACTAAGGGAGAAGGGGTTGGTTTAGAATATTCCATGTGAAAGTGGCAAAGAAGATCACAAGCATACTTAGACTAGGAAAGGGAAATAATTTCCTTAGTTTGCAAAAATTGGATGCTAGGGAAATAATCCAAATAGCCTAAGTCAGTCATATCAAATTTATTTTTCAGGATTCATATCACATGGATTAAAAGTTTACGGTCACTAGTAGTGAGGATAAGTTCATCAACATAAAAACACAAGTATTATGATATGGCTTCCTACCTTATTGGTATCGACATTAGGGTCATAATGTCATCTAGAAAAGTTGATGTCAAGAAGAAAGTTGTCCATTTTGTGTAAATGTGTTTAACCTACACAGAATAGATCTAGATAGAGAATACCACACACATTTGTAGAGAGAAATTGAGAAAGAAGAAGCAAGAGAGAAAGAATGGAAGAATTCTCAATAACTGTATTCCACACTCAAATGGTGAATAATTTAAAATAGATATAGGATACATGAGTAACTAATGAGCCATAGTAGTGATCTAGAGATATCTAGACACTCACTGACAAACATTGGAGTGCACTGCCACCTAGTCCTAGTTAACGAATCCATGCAATCATCAGTTAATTGAGACACGTGTGGAAGTGAGAGAGACACATGGAACTATTGGTGATAAAACCGAGGTTTCCATGCATGAGTGACTTTCACTAGTCTAACTAAGTGTAATTGACACTGAACTGAAGAGGAACACCCTATTTTGTAGGAGAATATTCTCTAGAGAGAATATTCTCATCTAAGGAATCATTCTCAAAATTGGACTATCAAACTTAGGAAAATAATTATAGGTGAGTGTGTAATATCTTCAACACCCCCCCGGAACACTACTAGGGTGTACATGATGAATGGGTCCCAGAAACCAAGGCCATTTTAGGTACCCATTGTAAAATGCATATAAGAATGAGACACTAAAAAAAAACGAGGAAACAGGGAAAACCTCATGGGAAAAACCACCCCTCAAATTACAATGCATAAAAAAATGAGAAGGAACAAAAAGAAGTTGCTAAGAAACCTTGTCCTTCACTCCAAGAAAACCTCGCAATTGTGCAAGTTTGTTCTCGTTGAAGATTTTGTTGAAGATGTAGATGTTTGCACGGATCTGATGAAGTAGATGCACCATTGAGATGTCCACAGATATCCACTTTTGCTTCGTGTAATGAAGAAGATCCAAATAAAGTTTGAACGAAACTTTGAAAACCGTACGGTCGTTTCTGATAAAATGATGAAATTTTGTTGATTTTAAAATGATTATAACTTCACTTCCCGGAGTCCGTTTCAGACGATTTGTTTTTTGAAATTGGACATTTTCTCAAGAGGAATTCAAATATCCAATTTGTTTCTGCAAAATTTTCTCAGAAAATATCAAAATTGAGTCTGATGTGCTTGGATCCCTTTTTGTCTCCTGAGATGCATGCATTACGCATGGAAAAGTGTATGCAAGTGACCTCTGAGATGCATGCCATATATATTCCACATGAAATTTAGAAAACAGATATGAAATGGAGTAAACATCATCTTCAATTAATGGAATACAAATTTGTGCAAATACTTGTGTAGAAGACTCTTCAGAATAAAATGTTTGATCTTCTAATGGCTTCTCTTCTGGCTCTATTTGTTCAACCTCCTGCATAAAATATTCACAATCTTATTTATTCCCGAATAGAACCTCCAAACTGGTCCATAAGTCATTTGGAGTTGAGTCTTTTGAGAAATCATATACTTGGTGGAGAATTTCTGGAGAAATAGACAAGCAGATAAATCCTATGGCCATATTTTTTTCTATTGAGAAAATCATTTTTCTCATCGGTAGAATCAAGGTCTACTTCCATTGTCATAGTTATTTGGTACAAGCCTCTACATCTAAGTTGAAG
>SNQJ01S0240305.1:0-13549 GCA_010110895.2 Picea sitchensis
AAAAACAGTAGTTGTTTGACTTCCATAGTCTCTTTTCCTGCATTCAAAATACATTAGAAAAATGAAAACAACTTAAACCTGACAAAAGAAGCAAGGTGACATTACAAAGAAATAATTAAGAGATCATCTTGTTGCAGGCTATTTTGTTTCACCAGTTGTGTACGTGGCTCACATTTATCGATCTCCTTTTTATATGCATTGTACACATACATTTGATTTTTTAATTTTTTATATTTAAAAAAAATATTGGAATAACCAACACACATAACAACACTTCTATATCATTTCCAACAAACCTGCCTTCAGAACAAGCATATAAAAACCACACAGCAAACTCGAATGCCAACCCTGTCTCTGAAATCTGAGTATTCATTCTCGCCTAAGATTTTCCCTTGGCTATACGATCTTCCCTGAATCAGGTTTTTACCACACCTCTACACCTTTAATTGCACCAATAATCGCTACAACTGCTGAAAGAATGGCTTCCATAGTGCAGGCCAGCAGACTGGGATTTTCTCTGCAATCTTGTCTGACACATAAGAGAAGAAATTCTCCCACATACCAAGGAATTGACGCTAAGAAAAAAATAATTATGAAAAGAGCCCAGCTAAGAATGATGCACAACATTAACCTCGACAACAGGTGGATAGACTTGAGGACTAGGATAACCTAAGACAACGTGGTAACCATGTGGGTAGGAGGTTTCATATCCAACCGTGCCAAGAGGCATGACAAAACCAAAAACATTTCTCACTTAAAAACATTTGGAAAATAACAGTATCAAATTGACTCAGGAAAAAACAGGACCTTATTTCCAACAATGTTGTTGAAGTAAGGAAGACATTGTAGAAAATGTCCTAGTACTTTAAAAATGTTGATAATATCTAGCCTTGAAAGCTAAGTCGTCATAAAGAATTGTGTAAATTTCTGAAGGTCAAATGTCATCTGAACCACTCAAGCACCTCACACAACCCCTAGTTAGAAAATAGCATTTGCAGCACTAGCAATTATGGGCCATAGATCATCACACTCCTTGCCAATAGGTCCTGTAATAGTAGATCCTTTCATTTCTCCTTTTGGATTTACTATTACACCAACATTGTCTTAAAAATACATGTAAACGCCATCCTTTCGCCTCCATGGCTTCCTCTGACGAACAATGATGACATGCATGACCTTCTTTCATAGATCAGGTTTCCCTTTATTCACTATAGCCATAACCATATCTCTGACGCATGCTACGGGAATTCTGTTAAGACGACCCTTGATTCCCTTAACACTGATAATGTATAAGTTCTTGGCACCTGTGTTGTCTGCGCAGTTCACTGTGGCCGCCACTGGGAGACCCAGTGACATCCTGAACTTGTTTCCAATGCTCCCTCCACGCCCTCTCTTCGGCATGGCTACTTCCTTCTGCTCTTGCCACACCAGTGACCAGATCTTGGAGGTCTCTTGTTGACTCGAAGATTGCTTCCAAGCATAGAAAACATTTTATCACATCCAAATATAGTTTTTTTCACATTTTAGAGATTATTGTGTACGTTTTTCGAACTGATGGTTTGTTCCGGATATTCCCGATTGACACCTGGGGTTTCAGAGAGAATCATGCCTTTCAAAACCATGCTTGGGTATTTCCAGGTGATTGTCGAACCAATATCCACAAAATCCTTGATTTGTCTCCATCACACAAGCCTCTCTTCATAACAAAATTATAAATCTCACCTTTGTCTTCCTCATCTCTGGCATACCAATTCTGTTCAGACTATTATAAAGGGAAATTACAACTAGTGGGTGTCACTGCAATGCCAATATGAAGAAATCTAGCCTCCACAGGTCAATGACTTCGTCATCATCTTACCACAAGAATAAACATTAGAACATAGGGTGATTGTGGAGCATACAATATAAAATCGATTTCAATCTTACCGTTCCCACTCCATATGTATTTCGCGTCTGGTTTCCGAAGGCAGATGGTCCTGACAAAGCGATGGAAAATATGGCATTCTTCTTGGTTGAGCTATGTTTGATTCATTACACGATGATTAAATACAGTCCATCAATGTTTGTTGTTGCTATTGTCTACACTGCTCAATGCACTTTGAGAAAGGATACACAGGCTACTCTGAAGAAGACCTCAAGGAATGTGCACACTTCATGGTTACTTCCACATGAATGCAGGAAGAAATAAGCTGAGAGTTGTGGTCTCCATGAGCACATACTCGAGTTTCCTCCTTGAGACTATTCCTGATGGCCATTCAAGCTGGTTGATTTCTCTATCTCGTGTATTGTATGGGTAGTGGCACCAACCTACCAGTCGAATGCTTAATCGACCACTCAGTCAACTAGGAAAGTCGACTGCCTATTATCAAATGACCAAAAATCATTGTCGTCATTTGAAAAATGATGAGCATCCACCTTAAGGTAACTTTTTAGTCTAGGTTTTACCATACGGGCGTCTACCATTTGACAGAGAAAAGTAGTTTTGAAGAGGAAATTATATACATTTTCGTGTGACAAGAGGCGGATTTCTGAACCGGAAGCCCATTTTTTTTTCTCAGGGATTTGTCGAGGAGAAGGGGATTCTCGAACAACATCAACCAAATTCCATGCTGCTCCTGGCTGATCCATTAATAGTTATTAGTGTTTGACCCGAGCATATCTGCAGGAACTTCGCTCTTCTGGAAATTTAGAGGATACCGTCGTCGTCTTCTGTGGAGCTTTGCTAAACAAAGGAGTTGGGTTCTGCACAAGCTCTGTACAGATGGGGGGGCTAACCACCACAACTATTGACACTTCGATCCATCTACAAATTCAGTTTGTCAAGTATTGCCAGATAAAACTACAAGGAACCAGGCAGTGTATGCGACGAATGCATATTACCATTCCAGATAAAAAACTTCGCCTGCATCCTTTTTTTATTATCTCAAGCTCATAGAATATTAAGAGCACTTGGAATAGCTCAAATTATCATTATGTTTTATTTATTTATTTATTATTATTATTATTATTATTTTAATGTTTTAATGTTTTATGTTTTCAAAAAAATAAAAATAGAAGAACTTAAAAAAAAATACTTCGCAAACTTATCGAAATTTATGTGCAAATGGAACAATTGTAGACTGAAAATATATTAGGAATTTTTTTTTGTAATAGTCAAAAATTAAAATTCTTCCTGAAATCAATTTTAGTTATCCTATTTCTAATCCTCGCGATCGCACAAAGCACGGAGGAGAGCATACTTATTGAAAGAAAAAAAACTAAAACTGATATGTTTTATTCTTTGAACCTACCTACTCTACTTCTAATTGGAAGTTAGAAATTGATTAAGTGTAGTTAAAGATCCAATGTAACCATAAGCGCAATAGTAATAAGAATATGTTCATTGTGAATTTCACAATTGACCATCGAAAGTATATATAACTATGCGAAATTAACTATTGAGACTGTAATCTAACAAAACAAAAATAAAAACTAAATGGATCTAACCTGGTACCTGCTTGAAACCATCGTTCGATAATGCTTTCGTAGGCATATTTTTCACTCCTCAGATCATGTCGCAACTCCTTGTTATCCTTCTCGATCTCCTGCTCGCATGATTGTTTGTCATCAGATGTACAGGGTTTCTTGTATGTTGTTTCGTCGTTTGCCTCTGGAGGAGTAATTAAACTTTCAGCTGCTGTCAAGATCTCCTCTTCTAGAGAAGAGGAGATCCCAACTTTTGCTAGGATCTGAGTGAGTTGTTCCAAGCTTAAACTCATTGTTAAACCATATCGAAAAGGGAGATTGATTTATCATCAAATATTTAAAACTATTTGTAAAAATAAAACATGCCAAACTTGAAATCCTTGCGTTACTGGGACCCTACTGTCACCAAGTTATCGGTTCACACAAGTTAGCTCATCATTAATAAAAACTAAATTTGCATAAATAAAAACACACTTTTGCATAAAAGGAAGAGGACGGCCTAATCTTTGGAGAAACCCCACTAAAGTGGATGCGCAGGTTCTTACCTCTCATCTTACCGTCTTCTCTCCGCCCTTAGGTCCTCCAATATAACGATAAAAGTTTTTACAAAAAGTTTGTTTTTGTCCAAAGACCAAAATATCAAAAATGTGAAGCACATGGCTTCATATACAAAATAACATCAAGGATGTTGCTCATGATAACAGACGACTATCCTTGCTACCCTACAAAGCAGTCGACTACGAGAACTAGATATGCCCACGGTATGGCGCTGGTAACGTCTCAGGATCTCGTCGATAGAGATATCCGGGACATCTATTGTCAACCCCTCTAGGTTCTGCTCGATTGCCTCATAATCAGCGGAAACCAATCCTACTACCTCAACTGCCTCCCCTCGTCTATGGATGGGAGATGTACCTGGAGGCCGGTGTGGTCCTACATCTGTGTTGTCAAAGAGTTCTTGATTAGTCGTCAGAGTAAAAACATAAAAAACATTTCATATTTCAAAATTTACAAAAACATTATAAAAACAAATTGTGATTCTTACCCTAGTTCCCCCACTGAGAACCTACAGGCAGAACCAAGTCTGGGTCACCTATAAATTCCAAATCGGCATACACATAATCATCTACCACCAGTAGTTGAGGCCTCAGCCAATCAAAAAACATGTTATTATATTTAACGATGGGGCTGATCATATACCGAGCCATGAGGTCACACCACCTCTTCATTCTTGGATATTTTGGGGTCAGTATTCCCCACTCTACCTGTAAGCACAAGTGTGGAACCCTCTCCAAGAAGAAGGACACTAAAATGGATCCATACCCGAATTGTTTCAGGCCACCTTTCTTGCACTTTGTCAATTGTTTCTTCATACTCCGAAGAACCCCGTCATACCAGTTAAATACTCGGGGCTCCATGCATTCCACTGCATACTAGAAGTAAATCTGGAGATCCATATGAGGAGATGCACTCCCCGCCATCCGTGAGATAGTGAAAAGGATAGTCCGAAGGGGTAAATCTCGGACATCCCTAATGGTAACCTTGCCTTTACGTCTCTCGGCCCCTTGTTCACAATACCGGCGAACATACTCACTCATCGGTAAACCTCCACCTCTATTACCTATCAAGGTCACATGAGATCCACGGTGAGATAATCCTGTCAAAAAATAGATATCCTCGATATCTAAAGAGAGTATGTGGGCTCCCACATGGAATACCTGCTGATCCACATCCCACATGTGGACTAAATACTCAACTAACCTCAATTGGGCCCTCATGCCCTGCATCTTAAAGAACTTCAGCAACCCACACTGTCAGAGGGCATTAACTATGCCTGAGTCATTCCCGAAGAAATGATCATCACCCTCATGTTCTCTCTCCCTCCACTCCAACATTATGACGGTCAAAAACCTGTATTGGAGCCACAAGGAGAAGTTAGCATCTTCATTTTTCTTTATTGAGAATTTTTATCGACCAAACATAAATGAGAATTTTTTTACTTGTGCCCAACGCAGGTGATATTTTTATGTAGTGCGGAATCCCCATAGGTAAGCCATAAGGCTGCTTGTGGAAACCTATGGTTTACGTAGGGCCCGAAATAAGCCACCTGCGGCGATCCCCACGTGCACCTACCCTCACGAAATCCCGCTCAAAAACTACTTTTAACCAGTAAAAACAGAAATTAATCCATGCAAAATGAAGAGGACAAGAAGATTACCTTTTTAGTGGAAGTCATTCGTCGAATGGTTTCCCGTGCCTCTCGTAGTCCACAGTGGAAGTTTGAGGTGGAATAGGGTTTTTTGGACAAGTTTTGCGTAAAATGACAATAAAATGGTAAAAAATATTTTTAACCTATATTTATTCACTTTTTACTTTTTTCATTGATATTTTATATTATTTTATTCACTTTACTTAAAACCTAAAGTTCCAATGACATTGTAAGTGTTTTGATTTTTTATAGGTGAAGAATCTAAGAGCCTAAACGATGGAACACAAACACATTTCTTGATTTATTTTTATGTTTGTCACATGTACAAATACTTTTTAGGTTTTCCAGGAAAAACCTCGAGCTTAGTCTTTGTTTGTTCTCGTACTCGCAAATCAATGAGAACTCAACCGAGTATATTTTTGTCATTTTTTCGTACTCGTCATGGTAACACAAAAAACAAAACTCATGGAGTATCCTTTAAGCTCTTTTCACACTCAGTAAAAATGAAAATATTGTCGAGCGACCTTGTTCTTTTCACGCTCGTAAAAGTATTTGAAGAAAATGTTTGATGGGCAATAGTTTATCACTTTTTCGATCTCATTAAACTAATTTACAAAAAAGGAACTAAGAGAGTGCTCTTTAAGTGTTTTTCAGACTCTCTAAATATGAAAAACCCCCGAGTTTTCCCTCTTTGGACTCGTTAAACAAACATCGAAAGACCTATATGGAACCGAACCACTCCTTCTTAGGGTTCATTGAAAATACTCTGAGAGACTCGTCCGAAGGATGATCTTACATCAAAAAGCATATGTTATCCTCCTCAAGATTGTGTAAAAATAAAGAGGTACTCGCCAAAAATGGTGGGGGGGAATTTGGGAAAGAAATGTGTCTCTATATTTGTGTTAGTGGCAGTAATAGTCGCTCTTGAACATGACACCCCCTTCATCATTGAATCTGAGTTGGGAAATTCATTTGTCTCTCGTTTGACCTTCTGCAAGTTCATATCTTGGGTCGTCTTTGAGTCAATGCTGCCAAGGCCATTTTCGTGTCCTTCATATGTTCAAGATAATTCCAACCCTACACAAGCCTTCTATCGAGTTGGCCATCTGCAGTTATCAATTCCTACCATGTCAGCCTTCCCTGTGTCAATTTCAAATCATCTTTTTACTTTGATATACCTCAAAAATGTTACTTGTTTTGGGTCATTGATGGGGGATTCATCAAGGCCCTCCTGTGAAGAGTCTTTTCATGTCAACTTCAACTCATTATCCAGGAATAAGAGTTAGAAATCAATTAGTACCTTAGAACCTGCATGCCTCAATTTCAAGTTTCTTCGCTTTCAACAGTGGGTTCACATCATTGACCCCTGATTGAGAGATTTTATCGAGTGCTCAACTTCGGATCATTTATTCAAATTAGTTGTATTGTACTAAGGTACCTTGGGATTCATTGACATCAATGGTGATTTCCCTCGCACTTGTTAACGTTTTTCATCAATGGCTGGTAATCAAGTGGTTTATACCATGTTCGACTCCAGCACATGTAATCGTATGGTTAGATTCGTAATTACGGACGATGGGATTAAAGACCCTGGATCTCATTGTTTCGATCCAGGTTGCGATGGAGTATTTATGATTTGTATTGACACATAGATCCACTTTGTATGTCTCGTGGCTATGTCCAAATCTGAGATTTCTATGAGCATAGATTCACAATGTATTCTTGGTGGCTATGTAGAATCTTGGTGATATGGATCCATAGTGTATGATTGGTGGCCATGACTGGCATTTATGATTTAAATCACTTGTAGTCTGAGTATGGGAATTCCTACCTCATAGATGGTATAATATTGCGCAGATTCTTGGTTCTTTGCAAGTTTCCAATTGGTGCACTCCTCATTTCCAACACACACACACATATTCTACAAAGTATTTTGGTTGTCACAAGTTCCAGCCTCATACTTTGGGGGGAATTCGGTTACACATTATTTTAGTCACCCCGGTGATGTTTCTACAACATGTGTTCAGGCTTCCAAAAGAACCTTTGTCCATGAGAAAAGTGACTAGCTCCCTCTTCTACAAAACTTGTTTTTAGAAGGCCATCGCAGGCCATCCATAAGGTAAGGTGCAGAAATGCCTGATTTCCACAGGTTGTCATGAATATGCTTGCGATGTTTCCACAGGTTGCACTATAGATAGGGTGCGGCGACGTTGGAAGACTGAAAAAAGGTCGAAGTTCACGAAAGTTATAGAAGGGATCTTCTAGAATATGAGGTGGCATCCATATGGTTGGGATCCTACTCACTTCTCTGATTTGGTGGGATCATCCTAATCTCTTTAACCACCTCTCTTTCTCCTATATAATGATGGATTTCTCATGGAAAAGGTTAAGCAAGCAGAAAGCAAAATCAAGCAAGGAATTAATGAAGGAATAGGCTAATAATTGTGTGAGGGATTCTATCTCTATTGATGCTTGAGGTGTTCATCTATCCATCAAGTTATTGTGGATCCTCTTCATGCAAGTTTGGAGCAAGTGTGTGTGTTGGAGAAAAGGGCCACAGAAAGGGAACTTTGCAACATCAAGGTTGTTTGGTTGTATCTTCCACTTTTACTTAATATAATACAGTGGCATGTTTCTTTCCCATAAAATCATTCTCATTTTATTACATGACTCCTTGATCACATGTGTAAGTTTTCATTGAATATACTATTTTTACTTTCACTTTGGTTGGTGTGTGTTTCATTGAAGATCCAATATCACAAGAGCACCAAAGCGAAGAAGGGACAACAAAGACATAAGGAAGCAATATTCAAAGGTATGTCACTCATCTCTTGTTTGATACTAAATTCAATGATTAAATCTTAGGGAAAGTGTCATGTCCTGTCTTGTTTTTTTCTAGATCCAAGTGGATCTAGGGAGATCAATTTATGTCCACATTCACCGATTTATCCAATAACAAGAGGCACATCTGCCTCAATTTGCGTGCCACTGCTCTTGCAATTAATGATTGGACAGATCTAAAAAATCATTCCCAACCTCGAAAAATCTGAAAAAATCCTTATAGATCTGTACCATATGGAGACGCTTAGTCTATCTCTCGTGATATTGTCCCGAACTCTAACATAAGGCCCCTTCTTATACAAATTTTTGGGCGGTTAGCATTAATTGGCATGGTTGGTCTATTGGTTACGGAGGCTATTTTAAAGCGTAGGCTATTGGGGAGGTTGTAGGGTCGAATCCCACATACTCCCCCTTTTAGCACATGGTTGGTGCACTCCGCTAAGTCTGGCGGTGGTTTTGGCAGGCGGTTAATTGGTGGAGAATATGGCACTGTTGGCATAGGAGCAGACCCAGGGTTCAACGCTTCAACAATGCACCAACAAAACCCTAACTATCGACCCTTTCAGCAACACCTACGAAGAAGATGAATTCTCACCCAAGGTAGAGGCAGGGGGGGTTGTAGGACTCAAGTGTCTACAACCTAGCTCGGAAACAAATATGTGATCACGATACTTCAATAGAGCACTTAGCCAATAGTATGCATTCAGTTATGATTCGTATTCGCATCGTAGATTAACCCTAATTGTAGATCAGTGCAGTAGTAATCAATATTAAACGCATCTAAGCACTCATCACATAGCATCAGAGCATATCTAGCATTCATTCACATCATAAAGCACTAAGCATTCATAGATATAACTATCATACATTAAGAATAGTGCACTAAGCATACATAATCATAAAAATCATGAGCACATTGCATAAAGAACCATAACACAGGCTATACATGGTTCACTCCAATGTGGGGCTACGTCCACCAACTCTTCTCTTCTTTATTAGTCTCTTGCAATCTCCTTACAGGCACCCAGCTACACAGCCAACTCCGCACAGGATAGGAGATCTACGCACACATCGCCAGATCCTCCTTCCCCAAGTTAGGTCAAATCACAAAGCCTTATACAGTTTGTACACAAAACACTTGCACTTAGCTATGCAAGCCTTAACATATTCATGCACTAAGCCACGCATTCGAATCCCTTCGCTCTAACTCCTATCTACTTATTTATACATTACAAAAAAGGGATTAATCATGGGTAAACAGATGGGATGACATCCCATACTCGTTACATAAACCCTAAAATCCCAAAAATCCCACAAAATGGCCGAGATCCTATGATCTCCTCTTCGCCTAGGCGCTCTGTCTTCGACCAACCTATCGAAGTCTCAAAAATGGTCAAGCACGACCAACGTTTCCACCGAACTTGGTTGAGGGCCAACAAGCCCCCAAGACTCACTTGTGACTCATCCCGAGTCACTCTAATCTAGGCAATGGTACCTCAAAGGCCTCGAGCTTAGCTCAAGCTGCCTCAACTTGTTGCTTTGCTAGAGCCTCCTGCTCAGCAAACTCCTGAAATACTTTCTCGGTGACAGGACTTTCCAGGCGTTTTTCTGTTGTTGTGACCACCTATTCCAACTGTGATCCTTGTCCCTCGAGTTCTTCAAAAAGTGTGCAGGATTTTTCCTGCACTGGTTGGAGTCTCTATTTAACCTCCATCACTCTGCTCTGGATGGCAGTGACCTACTGTTGAATTGCGCTATGCTCCTGTGACCTCTTCATCTTCTCCACTACTGTAAGCAGTTTCAATTGTTCTTGTACCGTCGATGCCTGTTGCTTCACCTCCTAGAGTTGTGCCTCTAATATCCTTAGCTTCAGGTCTTCTACAAGTCTCTCATAGGTCTGTGCACTTCGATCACTGAGTTCCTTGCATTTTGAGGCCAATGGTCTGATTCTTTCGAATGCACTCTTGGCAGTTTCTTCCATTTGATCTCGTACTTCTTGTGGAGTGCTCGGCACTAATTGAAGTTCTAGATCTTCTACTCTTGCTTGAAGCTGCTAAATGGATTCAACGAGCTTCCCCACTTGTCTCTCTGATGTCTCTTCTTCTATCTGGGCCAAGCCCGACACAAAGATAAGTGCTCTAGTTACTGCCTCTCTAACCACAATATGCTTTGTGAGCAGTTGGTCTTTCTCTTTTTGGATTTTCTTTTTGTCTTCTTCAAATTTCACTCGAAGTTCATCTGTATATTGTTGCACAACCCAAATTTTCTTTAAGGCCTCCTCCTTTTCTCGCCTCAAGGCCTGTTCTTTTTCTTCCTGGACTCGACGAAGGCAAGCCTCTGTCACATCTTCTATCCTTCACAATTGGGTGGGATCATCCCCCAATTCTACACCTTATGATGATGATGGCACACTAGACACTGCGTAGATCAAATATATAGCTTGTCGTACCCCCTTCAGCTCTGCCTCGATTCTGTCATACATCATCTCCTGCTTTGCTTCATGTCACTATAAGATACCCTCTAAAGCATATTCTACAATTGTGATGATGACGTCAACATCATCCACTGTGCGCACATTCTGTGATGCCTCCAACGATCATATATCTTCGTCGTGGCGAAGTGCCCATCTATGTTGTTCTGTGATTCCAGTGAGATTCAAGTTCTGCAAGCCTGCCTTCTGTGAAGTCCTCTCTGGAACTTCCTAAAGTTTTTCTAAATTTTCTTTCTTCATACTGATATTTCTTGCCTTCTTTTCTGTGATCTGAGTCTCTGGGTTCCTTTTTCCATTCTCATTCTTATTTCCTATTAGCATAGTAACTTCGCACTGTTGACGTTCTCTCAAAGGTTTCAAATGTAATATCTCTTCTCTTACTACTTCTGGGGTAGGTGTTCTTCTCTCCTGAATAGATAGGTTCTTTAAGCCTTCATGTGTTCTTGCAACTTCAACAACTAAGTCTCTTGCCTTATGTTGCTTCGAATCATCCTCTTGTTCTTGTATTAGCCGCTCTATTTTCTTGGCTATAAATTCCCTTAATTCTTTCTTTTTTTGTTCCGTGGTTGCTTCTTCTTCTTTTGTTCGGATCCGATCTTTCTCAATCTAGGTCTTTCCTAACAAAAGTGCAAAAGGGGCATTGTTCTCAACAAACTTAATGACTTCAAATTCTTCTTCGGTCGATGTTCCATGAGAAATCGTAGATACGTTAGTAAGTCTTCGACACAGTGTTATCATCTTTCCTTTAAACAATCCTATCCCTCATAATGACGAAATCATAGCAGGCTTTCCCAAAATTTCCCAAGTGATTTCTGGCATGATATTCACCTTTGTTTCCTCATCCAAAACATAGTCTATGTCAAAGTCTCATATTCTTGTTTCTATGCACTCCTTCTCTTTTAAGATCTCTGGTAAACTGATGTCTCTGTGATCCTTCAATGTTTCTCTCGTCTGTAATGATATAGTCTCTGATTCTTTATGATTCTCTAACATATCCTTTTTTTCTTGACCTTCCTCATGGTTTTCTTTTCTTAGGTTCATATTTTCAACTTTAGAAATCATTCTAGGGAAATCCAAAACCTCATGATCAATAGCTTTACAACAAAGACAAATAGGACCTATACCAGTGCATTCCTTAGCAAGATGTCCTGATCTTCTGCAATTATAACACAATGTCAATCCTCTCTTTCTCTTAAACGATCCCCAACCTTTCCTTTACTGCGCACTAGGGTCACAATGATGGACCTGCAATCTGCAAAAATTCTTTCTAGGGTCATGCATCCACTTATTAGTCCAAAACTTCTTTCTATGCATTCGAATAACATATCTTTCACTATCTCTATCAAATTTATTCAGATCAAATCTTCTTTCTTCTTGTTGTGCCCTAGTTTTCATACTAGGACAAAATCTATCAAACATACCTAAATTCATACATTCGAAGAAAAATTTTCCACTTATCTTACCTTTATCATAGCACAAAGATTTAAGATATTACCTATTTTCTTCAAATCGATCTTCTCTTTTAGCACAGAGCTTCGCAAGTCAAGTAGAATACTGCACACTACAACAAAAAATCTACGCACAAAGCTTTCTCTTTTCTCCAATTCCCAGTAATCACAATTTCATGTCCCAACAACGGAACCATTTTTTGGCACAGGGGCAGACCCAGGGTTCAACGCTTCAACAACACACCAACAAAACCCTAACTATCGTTCCTTTCGGAAACACCTGCGAATCAGATGAAGTCTCACCCGAGGTAGAGGCGGGGGGGGTTGCCAGACTCAAGTGTCTACAACCTAGCTGGGACACAAATCTGTGATCATGATACTTCAACATAGAACTTAACCAATAGTATGCATTCAATTATGATTCTTATTCACATCGTAGATTAACCCTAATTGTAGATCAATGTAGTAGTAATCAATATTAAACACATCTAAGAACTCATCACATAGCATCAGAGTAGATCTAAAATTCATTCACATCATAAATCACTAAGCATTCATATATCTATCTATCATACATCAAGAAAAATGCACTAAGAAGACATAATCATAAACATCATGAGCACATTTCACAAAGCACCATAACACAGGATATACGTGGTTCATCCCAGTGTGGGGCTACGTCCACCAACTCTTCTCTTATTTATTAGTCTCTTTCAATCTCCTTACATGCACTGATCTACAGAGATAACTCTGCACAGGACATGAGATCTGCACGCACCTCGCTAGATCCTCCTTCCCCGAGTTAGGTCAAAGCACAAAGCCTTACACATTTTTTGCACAAAACACTTACAAAACACTTGCACTTAGCTCTGCAAGCCTTAACATATTCATGCACTTAGCTCTGCAAGACTTAACATATTCATGCACTAAGCCACACCTTTGACTCCCTTCACTCTTGTTGGACACACCTACCACACTTAGAGGGGGGGGTGAATGAGTGTGGGGCTCTTTTTCCCAAAACTTCCCTCTTGCACAAAAACTCATCAATTAGCATTCAACATTTATTCATTACCCATTGTTGTCATTTATAACCAG
>SNQJ01S0240305.1:13559-25219 GCA_010110895.2 Picea sitchensis
CCGTAAAGCGTCTTCCCGTGAGGGATTTCACCATAAGGGGACCACTTTGGAGTTCATCCGTTTGTACACCTTATCAATCATGATAAGACAATAATGAGAGCATGGGTCCTCCAACCATTCTTCTAGGATAACTCGATCCTCAAAGCGTCTTCCTGTGAGGGCTTTCACCATAAGGGGACCACTTTGGATTTCATCCATTTGTGCACCTTATCAATCATGATAAGACAATAATGAGTCATCTATACATTTTTCCAACAATAAGTCATATACCAATGGAACCACATCGATCCATCTTCATCATGTATCAATGGAACCACATCGATCCATCTTCATCATGTATCAATGACAACTCATTGATCCATCTTCATCTATGCATTCTCATCAAGGACACTACATATTATATTACACAAATCATGAGTCAATCAATCCTTTGACATCAATCAATCACTTGACATCAATCAATCAAACCATTGGCATCAATGACAACATGATCCAACAACTCTAAGTTCTATATACTTATTTATACATTACAAAAAGGGGCCTAATCATGGGTAAACCCATGGGATGACATCCCATACCCGTTACATAAACCCTAAAAACCAAAAAATCCCACAAAATGGGTGTGATCCTGTGATCTCTGCTTTGCATGGGCGCTTTGTCTTCGACCAACCTATCGAAGTCCCAAAAATGGTCAAGCATGACCAAAATTTCCACCAAACTTGGTCGATGGCCAACATGCATGTGTGCCATATATGGAAGATCCCTTCCTATTTTTAGCGGATAGTTGGAATGTGGATAAAACGAAGGAGTGTTGGAATATAGGGGAACTACCGCCATACTTGGAAGAGTTCTGTTTTATCTATTTTTTTTAATTATTCGGTCACGGGCCCTCCTTTTGCATTTCGGGGGTGCCACGTGGTGCCTTCCTATTGGGCCATGTGGCATCCTTTGGTTTTCCCACCTGTGTACGTTGACATCACCTCAGACACATGGCACCTTTTGGGTGGTGCCAGGTGGCATCACCTGGGGCTACCACATGGCACTTTTTTACTCATGCACATGGCACCCTAAAAAGTCCAAATCTGAGTGACACGGGGCAGCCTCTGGTGTTGCCACGTGGCATGATGACATCATCATGACACATGTCACCCTATGCACTTTCCACGTAGGTTGCATGGACGTTTAAGTCATATGTACTAATGTTGACATAAACATTAAGGATGTTGACTCAGCCCTGCTAACTAAGCTAGGTTGACCAAAACTTTAACCGCTTACATATTTTGATCTGTAACTCCGTTTGATGAGCCGTTTGCGTCATTAGAAATATTGTGACACGATCTTCATGATCATTCCATTTTCACTAATTTTTGGGAACTATGATTTTTTTCCCTTTTGTTGTCTTCTGAAGCCATTCTGAGCGTCCTGAGTTGCTTCCATGCATTTTGAGTTGTTCTTATCCTTCTATGGATACTTTTTGGATCATTAGGCTCCAACCTGAAGGAATATCCAACTCCCTGATTCTCTGACACCAACCAGAAGGAGGCTACAACCCCCTTTCCTTGCCCCATCCAACCACCCTTAAATATAAATGCCAAATGTAGACAACCTGTCACTGTCACTGAATCAACCACTGCCACTGTCAAGCTATCAATGTCAACCTATACCAACAACCTGTAACAACCTGTACCAATAAACCTGCACCAAACAACTTGTAACAACTTGTACCAATTAACCTGCACCAAACAAACTATACCAACAACCTGTAGCATCAATCTGTCATCTCAAGACAACTCTCAAACATATACTCAATACCACTAATATGTGCTTCTCATATCATAAAAATAAATGTATGCCACATCATCCAAACCATAAACCAAGATCACCACAAGGATCTCCGGCTAGAGCTCCAACAATGCCTTAATGTACCAAAAACACACCAACCATGTATCAATGATAAATCAAGGTGTGCTAATATCACAACAACATGTACCTTGTGTATGTGTCTCAATTATGCATCAAGAATATATGTCATACATGTACAAGTACCATCAACAAGTTGTCTTATCAAGATGTCTCAATTATGTGCAGAACTCTAACTGTTATGAAACCACAACGTATGCCAATATAATCGATACTACATCTCTACCAAAATGCCTCAATAATGTGCCACATGATCCATAAAATACATCAACAAAATGTTAGAAAAATAGGATCACGAAGCAATAAGATAAAACAAATGCGGAAATAAAACACAAAAGATACACAATACAATCGAGACACAGATATATGTGGTTCACCCAGTGTGGGCTACATCCACCAAAGAAATTACCAGGTTCTTCCTTTTTATTATCCAACAAAATGAAGGGATACAACCTACAACACACCTATTGTAACTTCCTCTTCTCTCTCTCATAGTCGACTCTCTCATAATACAATATTTGCAATAATACACAGCCGCAATACAATTCCCTCATAAAAAGAGGGTTTCCTTCTAGGCAAAAAAACCCTAACATAATATCTACCATCATATCTGTGACTTAATGATGAACGGTCAATATTGACTATGAAATTACAATATACATTTACAAGGAAATCCCCCCTGCAACACCCTCACCAGGAGGGATGTACAGTCTTTCAAGTTGTACAATCTTCATGGGGTATAAACACAGATGAAAACAAAGACCTATGAATTAGGAAGATAATCAGGCTCCACAACCAACACAAAATAATCAATGGTTTGTGCTAAATAACTCCAACACATGTACCAGATGCATGCCTCAACAGATCTAATATATGCAGCAATTACAAACAACAACAACAACTCAAGGGCTATGCCCTAGCTCTCAAAACCATATCTCATACAATATGTTTCCTCTATGTGAAATCTCTCACGACTAACCCTCAACCATACATCAAAAGATATGCCAATATGAACCAAAAATACACCAGTAGATCTTACTCAACAACAAATGCTAAACCTCAAAGAGGGCATTCACC
This sequence comes from Picea sitchensis, assembly GCA_010110895.2. Classification (NCBI taxonomy): domain Eukaryota; kingdom Viridiplantae; phylum Streptophyta; class Pinopsida; order Pinales; family Pinaceae; genus Picea; species Picea sitchensis. The sequence goes on from SNQJ01S0240305.1 coordinate 16,557, forward strand.
AAAATTCTCAAGACAAACCCTCAACCAATCACATAGATCCAACTCAATAGAAACACATTAACATACCTCTTACTTTTATGTAGTTGCGGATCTATTACGGATCTGTTTCTGTAGCTGTGATTCTTTTGTTGTGATTATGTTGCCACGATTATGCTTCCATGATTCTGTTGTCATGGTTTTACTACCGTGATTCTGTTGTCGCAATTTTTCTACCGCGATTCTGATTCCGCAGTTCTATTCTTGTGATTTTGCTGTTATGATTTTTCTGCCATGGTTATTCTTTCATGGTTCTACTGTTGCGGTTTTGCTGCAGCGATTTTTTTTCTGCGATTTTGCTACCGCGATTCTGCTGCGATTTTTCTGCCGTGAATTTTCTGTCCTAGTTTTTCTGGTGCAAATTTTATCTATCAATAATACCTGCCAAATAACCTTTCAAAAATGTATATTCAATTATATTCAAAGATATGTGCAAATAGGAGTCCCTTGCTTTCTTATTTATACTCTCCAAGCAACTTCCTCAAGGGGTTATATTCTAACTCACTTTACCCAACTTCCTTCTTTTAGAGCTAACCCACTTCTAACCACTTGTCCACTTACAACCACTTTATCCATAAATAGTAAGTTCTCCACTTCTAGTTTCAACTAGCATTATTGTTTAATTAATTTATTTTGCAACCACTTTGACTTATCCATAAATAGTAAACTCCCCACTTGTTGTTGCAACCACTTTAATATTTAAATCATTTCTCTTTGCAACCACTTCACCATAATTAAAAAAATCACAACTTTAATTATTTTCTTAATTCAACAACTTTACCCATGATTAACTCCTAGTTACCATCAATTTGACTAGTACACTTCTTCTAGGAGATTCTAGAATAATTGAATTATTTGACTTTCTAGGGGCTTCTAGATAACTCATGAGGCCTCTCCAACTTTACATGACCATAGCTCTCTAATCGTGAGGAGTTATGTGATATTCCACATATCACCAGAAATAACACGACATGTATTATCCATATAGAATAGTCTCACCTGCAAATTCAATTTTCTTCATTACATTATTCCTCAACCAAACTTGGGTTCCTTACCCATACCTCTGGAGATACCGGAATGTGATACCAAACATAGTCAAAGATTGATATCAATCTCTAAGGGTTGAAATCAATATACAATATCACTCTCCAAGGGATGGCGTTAATGACAACCAACAATACAAACCAACCAACTGTCCATCAATCTAAACCAATTGTCTGACAAACGAAAGGCACTCTAAACATCCATTTGATGGATTTTCCATCCAAAAAAAGTAGCAAGGGAAAGAGTCATTCGAACAGAGTTCATATTTGCAATAGAGGAAAAGGTTTCTTTGTAGTTGATACCTTCTTGTTGACAAAATCCCTTCGCAAATAAGCATTCTTTATGGAAGTGAATAACACCTTCAAAGGTAAATTTGGTCCTATAGACCCATCAACACTTCACAATGTTATTTCCTTGTAATTGGGGAAATAAGTCCCAAGTTTGATTCTTCAAAAAAGAATCAATTTTGGTCTACATTGCCTATTCCATTCAGGTCATCCTTGAGCATTCGAGTAGGAAGCAAAATCATAAGTTTCAAGTACACTAGTCATCAAGGAAATGTTGGCATGTTTCTTTTGACTTTGATTTTGTCATTCGGAGGAGACATCATCTCCAACAACTTTAATTGTCCTTGTCCCATCTGGGTATACAAGAAACAAGTGAAATGCGTTTCTCTGCAACATGTTGATCAAAATTTGGAGATTTTTTAATAAACAAAGGTGGTGGACTAGTCGAAACAGAGATCGACAGACTAGTCAATGTGGAGGTCGATGGTCGAGTCGAAAATGCAACAGAGTTCGACTGTCCGACTGATTGACTAAAAAATGGAACAGGGGAACTAGTGTCTAAGACAACATCAAAGGGATCATCCTGCAACAATCCAGAGAAGGAATTCAACAACTTAATGCCAGAAGATTTATCATCAAACCATACATTTCATCTTATATTGATTTTCCGTTAGACAGGATGAAACATTCGATAGGATTTTCACTCTTCATATTAACCTATCATGATGCACACATGACTCTTTGCATCCAACTTATTTTTTCAATCATTGGAAATGTGATCCTATGCGACACATCCAAACACATGGAGGTGGTTGATTGAAGTCTTATTTCCACACCATTGTTCGACTGGAGTCATGGTAGGAATAACTCGAGTTGATAGTGATTAAGTAGATAGTTTTCACAATACATTGCTTCAACCTAGAAGCGATAATGTAGATATTTAGCCTACAAAATACATCTAAAAGTTTCAACTAAAGTATGATTCTTGCATTCTGCAATGCCATTTTGTTGAGGTGTGTGAGGAACTGACCATTTCTAGTCAATACCATATCAAACCAGGTATTCTTCAAAATGTCGATTTACATAATCACCACCATTGTTTGATCTCGAGCACTTGATGGGTTAGCCACATTGCTTTTCAGCAAAGGCTCTAAACTCCTTGAAATTTTCAACACAAGGTTCTTATTTTTCATAAAATAAACCCATGTGAAACTAGATAATTCATCAATGAAAGTCAAAATATACCTTGCACCTACCAGTGAAGGTAGATTGATGTACCAAACATCATTGTGAATCAGCTCCAGTAGGTTATGTGCTTGCAACACTTTTCTAGAGTCAAACGTTTCTTGATGATGCTTTCCAAGCACACGGCCTTTACAGACTCCTTCAGGGGAAACACTTTAGGTAAAAAAACATCCATTCTATGAGTTTCCAGTTCCTGGAGACTTTGGAAATTCAGGTGTTTGAATCATTCATGAGAAACTCGACTTCACTCATCAATGTGAGAAACAAGGGTAGTCAGTTCATTGTCGCATTATGTCGTGTCAAAAAATTTGTATAAACAGTTCGTTGGGTCAATAAGCCCTCTAGAAAAAATCGACTTACCTTTCTTCAAATCACGAACATAGGACCAATCTAGCCACATTTCCACAATATCACATGTCTAAGTTAACTGAGCAATAGAAAATAGATTAGCATTGAGTTTTGGCACATGATAGATGTCAAAATGTTTCCCATGTCGATAGGTAACATCACCCTAACCAACAACATCTAGAGAAAAATCATCATCAACATAATTTTTCCTCTCCTTAGCTTCATCCAACCATGTGAACAAGGAGGCATCCTTGGCCATGTGATGACTGCACCCAGATTCAACTACCCATTCGTTCTATGCAAAATGAGACATCAAGGCATGATAATTTCCAAATTGGAAGGTGAAATTATCAGTGGGTCGGAGTTCGGTGGACATGTTTCCTTCAAGGCATTTAACCTTTTCCTCTAAATTGTCTCTCTTTGTATAGAATGCTTTCTCCACATGTCCAATGCTTCCACGGTACTGACATATCTTCTTATTTCAACTTTGTTGGGGTGCATTTGTCTGTCCCTTACATTTCTAGTCATGACATCTAGGTATATATGTAGAGGTATCAAACCATACTCTATCCATGGGATCTGACTTGCTCTTTCCCTTGAACAAGTGGGATTTATGTTTACCACCAAGCTTTCCTTATTCAATAAATCTATGTTGATCAGTAATCAAAAGGCCACAAAAATATTCAAAGATGTAATCCTTACCATATTCCTTGTGTGCTTCCTAGTTGGTGTGGAAATTTGATGAGAACACTTTCAATGGTGTTCTCAAATACATCAGGACCAACTTAATGAGTTGTCCATCCTTATTTTGATATTTATTTCCACATTCTCCCAATTTCAATTGGAGTTATTTGACATGCACCAAACAGTCTTGTATTATGTCAAAAGAATGAGGATCAAGAGAGGCCAACTCTTTCTCCAAATGCATGATGTGGCTCTCATCAACTCAGTTGGACAATGGATTTAGCTTCCTCTATACTTGATGAGGGAATAAGATTCCACTGAGGTGAAACCCAATCTCCCATGAGATATAGTTCGTGATGAATCCTACAGACTCACCCTTCTTTCCATCAATAATGAATTGTTTATGTTAATCATTTGTTGGATCTGGAATTCCAATATTCGTATATTTCCACAGTCCTTTTCTCTTTAGAAAGGTCTCCATGTCTAGTGCCCATACTTCATAATTTGATCTGTTTAGAACAACAATATCAATCTTTGAAGCCATCCTCGATATCTAGATAGAAATATGTGTTTCAAAGGTTCCAATCAACAAACCACCAGCCCAGAGTCACTCACATAGTAGATATGACTCAACAAGGATTGCAAATAACATGAGAGGTTTTAAACCATCATCTTTAATACCATGTTGGGGAAAGGGGTGGAACCTATAATGAAACTGATAGAGAATTCTATAGATAATGGAAGAGGGAATAAAAAATTTGAAGACAAAGGTGGTATCTAAATACATCGTCACAACACTTAATGATCCAGATTTATGAGCGGAACGAAATGAAACCACAGATTTATAATGTTAACACAGAGACACTGATATGAAAATGAGAAGACTTGTATCTTTTAAAATATTTGTAGGTGTTAATTATGTGTGCTTGGGCAAAAGGATCAATTTGCAAAATCATAAACTAGAGATTTTTCACACTTAAGATGCACATAATAACCAACAATAATAGCCATCAAAAGTAAACACATAACACAACAAATGATAAAGGAGTCCACCCCTCTCTTGGGCTACATCTTCTGGTCCATCTTCCAATGGATATTTTTAATTATTTTCTCAAAGTGTTAAGAACAATACTTTACAATTCTTAAAATTCCAAATAGATGGCTCCAATGGCTCTAGAACATCCCAAAACCCCTAGTTAGGCTCTTTCTGCACCTAATTTGGCCAAAAAAAGAAGAAGATATCCCCCTGAAAAATTTCCCCTCCAAGCTTGTTGTCTATGGTTCTCCAATTCGCACCTGTGTGTGACTAACCCGACTCTCGTAGTGTTATTGGACCAAAAACCTAGCACACCGCATCATTCTGAGAAATGGGGAGAATTTTCAATCAGTTAGAGGCCTAGCGCCTTTTTCGACGGAGTTGATGGTCACATGGGGGCCATATGGCCACGTCCCAGCGCCTATTTAGGACCCCCATCGGATAGTGGATGTAAAACCACGCCAATGGTTATATGAAGTGGCCATATGGCATAATTCCTGCACCTTTCTGGCTTAACACAGTGGGTAACATTATTTCTAAGCCAACGGTTCTATGGAGTGGTTGTATGTTGTGGTATGAACTGGGGGCTGGGGCTAAGCCTCGACTCTTTTCTTTCCCAACCATACACAAGATTTAATTCAAATAAATATTGCAATGTTTATGGTTAAGAACTATTGTATAGGAGGGTTGGTGGCCCGACTTATGCAGAGACTATGCCACTTTCCCATGGAGGTCAGGGGTTCGATCCCCACAGACTACCACAAACTTTTATACAACGGAGGGGTGCCATGTGGAAACCCACGACGGGGCCACATGGCCCCATACCACTTGCCACCCAAGTGCCACGTGTCATAACCTTAATGGTCTATGTACATGCTAAATATCCTACCCAGTTAGCCTGCCAACTCAGCACCTCTGCATAGTGGCCAGTCCACATCACTTGCCATGTGTGGGACCATACCATGCCACGTTAGCACTATATGGATTGTATAGTCGGAAAAAAAATCATGTTTGGAAAAATGGAAAGAACACAATATATCACTCATACGACATTTGTTTGAACCCATTCAAGTTGTGTTGGGATCGTGAGGATGAGGCCTACGCACGTGTCCGTTTTGAAGAAAATCTGAGAACTTTGATTTTTGAGCAAATTTTGATCCCCTGGATCAGACATAGTGAAAAATAGCAGAGATATAGTAAAAATTGACTTCTATTAAATAAGAAATATGCTAAAAACTGTAAAATACAGACTGAAAACAAGCTTTCTAGAATGGTGGCAGCTTATATCTAAGAATAGATGTGACGATTACGCTCATTCGCAATAATATGAGTACAATGAGGCTCTTAAGGACTTTTTACAATAAAGATGAATGCCAAAACCATAGACATTGTTGGCCCTTGACCAAGTTTTAGTAAATCCTTGGTCATGTTGACCTATTTTAGGATTTCGACAGCCTATCGAAGATGGAGCGCAACACGAAGCAGATATCGCAGGATCTCGGCCCCTTTTTGGGTCCTTTTTGGGGATTTGGGAATATGTAATGGGTATGGGATCTTGGCCCATGGGTTTACCCATGTTTAGGCCTATTTTGTAAAGTATAAATAAGTATCTAGGTGATATACGTAGTGGGGCCGATAAGCTAAGTGCAAAATGCAAGTATGGTTTGTAGATGCTCTGTGCATATTGTGAGAAACTTGTAGAGCTAGGTGCAAGTGGTTGTAACAGATTGTGAAAGGCTTTGTGCTAGACCTAGATCGGGGAAGGAGGATCTGGCGAGGTGCGTGCAGATCTCCTTTCCTATGTGAAGTATGGTTTTTGTAGATTTGTGCATGTAGATGACTAATTGAAGATAATACAGAAGAAGAGTTGGTGGGCATAGCCCCAGGGTGGGGGTGAACCACGTAAATACTTTGTTATCCTGCTCTGTGCGATGCTCTGATGTATTTATGTGTTATTTTCTAAGTTATTGATATAGATCGATAGATAGATATGTTTATGCTTTGTTCTTATGATGAATCAAGATGTTAGATATGATATAGGTGAATGTGCTTAGTGCTTGAATCTGCCAGATCTGATCCATTTATTTATGCTAAGTTCTTAAATACATTAGATCAGGGTGAATGTTGTGATGCTTTGTTTTCTCTACGGAGTAGATATTGGTTAAAAAATGATGAGCTAACGGTTCTAAGTGATCTATTAAGTATTATAATCACACATCTGTGTCCCAGCTAAGGTTGCAGACACCTAAGTCCTACAACCACCCCTGCCTCTACCTTGGGTGAGACTTCATCTGCTTCACAGGTGTTTCCAAAAGGGCAGGTAGTTAGGGTTTGTTTGGTGCGTTGTTGTAGCATTGGGCCCTAGGTCTACCCCTATGCCAACAAATGGTTCTGTTTCCGAGACCTAAAACTATGATTGCTAGGAATTGAGGGAGAAGAAGCTCTGTGCAAAGATCCGACCTGAAATTGTGAGAGCTCTGTGCATAGATATTTTTCTCTAGTGCGCAGTAATCTACTTAGTTTGACAAGATTTGTGATATGATAAAGGTAAGAATAGTGAAAAGTTCTATATCTTAAAGCTTTGTGCTCTGTAGAAGTAAGATAAGTCGAAATTTTTGTTTCGACAATATGAATCTAGGTATGTTTGATAGATTCTATCCTAGCTTGAAAACTAGGGTATTAATAGATGAAAGAAGATTTGATATGAGTAGATCTGATAAGAATAGTGAAAAATATGTTATACCTATGCATAGAAAGAATGCTTGGACTAATAAGTGTATGCAGGACCCTAGAAAGAAATGTTTGCAGGTTAGCTACCATGATCCTAGCACGCAGTATATGAAAGGTTGGGGATCATTTAAAAGGAAGAGAGGATTAACCCTCTGTTACAGTTGCAGAAGACCAGGACATCTTGCTAAAGAATGCCCTGGGATAATACCTAGTTGTCTTTGTTGTAAATCTATGAACCATGAAGTATTGGATTACCCTAGAATGATTGCTAAGGTTGAAAGAATGAATATGAACCAAGAAAACTCTAAGGCAGATCCAAAAACTAAGATTATGATAGAATCTCAGAAAGAATCAGAGAAAGTATTGCTACAAATGAAAGAAACCTTGAATGACCACCGACATGTCAGATTATAAGAGATCTTCAAAGAAAAAGAATGCCTTGAGAGTTGAGTTGAGTGCTAAGTTTGAAAGAATGAATATGAACCAAGAAAACTCTAAGGCAGATCCAGAAACTAAGATTATGATATAATCTCAAAAAGAATTAGAGAAAGTATTTATACATATGAAAGAAACCCTGAATGACCACCGACATGTCATATTATCAGAGATCTTCAAAGAAAAAGAATGCCTTGAGAGTTGATTTGAGTTGAGTTGAGTTGAGATCTTCAAAGAAGGATGAGTTGAGTGTTGTAGAGAAAGTTGTTGAAGAAGTTCTAATTGACCTCATGACGGAGAGAGTCATGTCGATGTCTACAGGTGCACAAGCATCATCAACGAGAGGACTTCCAACATCTCCATCCACTCCTAATGGAGTCAGACCATCCCATCCATTAGATGAAAAGTGAACCAAGCACAGGGATGATCTAGAGAATGCCAAATTGATCCTAACTATATTACCCGCCTATATTCCACCTCTAAGAGGCACAATAAATTTGCAAGATACGAGATATATAAAATACGCAGAACAAAAATGAAATGCTAGAAATGACAGAATAACAGTAAAATATCCAGCATAATCTTCACAATACACAGAAATGATATACGAAATAGCAACAGAAATAGCACTTTGAATCAGATAGCAATGTTCACAGGCCTCTTTGAGGGGGCAAACTCCAGTTGAGTAGCGCTCTGTTACAATAATATCCAAGCTAGGGTTTTTCATACCCTCGACCCTTATTTATACTAAATATGTCTATTAAGAGAAGCATCTAGAGGAAGATCCTTCTAGAAGCGGAAGCTTCTATTAGGTCTTC